>JAODKM010000099.1:19279526-19295941 GCA_026780845.1 Petrocephalus sullivani | reverse complement strand
ATTATTGGCTGATTGAGAGGTCATCCCAAAAACCCGCACCCACACTGGCTCTCCATGGATCAGGTTCCCTACCCCTGATATAAAACAACAGCTGTTACTTCCTGTTGATGAAGGGCACAGCCATCTTGAATTCTGAGGTCAGGGTTGTGTAGATTCCTCTGACTTCAGGGGGCACTCCTGGGCAAGTTCAAATGGAACACACATAAGATCATTGCTGATGTCTTTCCTCCTTGGAATTGTGTTAACACACCCCTGAATGCTCCAGACCAGCAAACTTCCAATACTTTATAAAGGTGGTCACACTTGCTGATGATCAGTTAATTATATGCATTTGTTACTTACCCTCTTAATTTCTATGGAAGCAATAATCTTTCACAGACTGCTTCTGCATTTTGGCTTAGTTTTGTTAAAAAAAAACTACACTGTGTAATTTGTCATGCATTGTTGTTCATCTGAGGTTGTATTTACTTAGTTTTAAGACCCGCTAAGAGATCAGATGTTTTTGTATCGTGTCTTGATATGTAAAATGTTTTCGCGGCAACTCCCTAATTAGATTAGTAATTAGAGGGCTGATTGGCCAAATAATCCTCACACCTGGGTTTGAACAGCTGACCTAAAGGTTATCCCAAAAACACTGCATACACACTGGCCCTGCGTGAATAAGATTAGCTATCCCTAGCTAACCTTTTTGAATTTTAAAAAAATAAACAAAAAATACAATTATAAATTTTTATATATTAGGTGTTCTGATCTAAACTGATCCGGTTAGCTTCTGTTTTGGCCATGAGTTCATAAAGCTAACATAGTATCATAATGTGACAGTAAAATTATAATCATCAGTTAACGTCACTCTTCCCCTCAAGGTTTGGAATATCCCACTCTTGGAAACTTTTGAATACCCCACAGTTGGATGGATGGACCTTTGTCATTTTGTTAGTGATGTCTGTGAAACTCAGTATTAATTATTGATTCCCATTACATGTTTAACATGCCTAACATAACTTGATCATGCACATTTCTTTATCCAGCGGAGAAGAGGTCCAGTGTGCAGGCATCAAACCTCTATGTGTGTCCTTTATATAAAACTAGTGAGCGCAAGGGGACCTTGTCCACCACGGGACATTCCACCAACTTTGTCATCTCCATGACGCTGCCCACCAGCAAGTGTCCGCAGCACTGGATCAAGAGAGGGGTGGCCATGCTGTGCCAGCTAGATGATTAATATGTGGTCCATGGCTACTTTTAAATGTCACATTATGCAAAGTCCAAGAGGATTGAAATGAATATTAAATCACTATCCTCCTTTAATTAATCAGTTTTTGAAATTCTTATAGACATCAACCATCATGTTGCTCATCCTGACTTTAACAAGCATAACATTCCTGAAACAGGATGGAGGTCTTGGATTTTTTGTTTTTTTTGCTATTTTAACCATCTACATCTCCACCCTCCCTGTTTCTATGTACTGTCATGCCTACATCCTATATTTTTTTCCACTTACGTCTCTTCTTGAATATATGTATGCAATATTAGACAGCATGTTGGAGAGTATTTATAGTTTTTGCTCAGGTTCAGATATTTATGTTGCCATGGCATGCATACCCTGTGTTTTCCCCACCTCGATCGTGCGCTGTGCTTTCTGGGACAGGATCCAAGCTCACTGTGACCCTGCACTGGACAAGCGGAGAAGAAACACTTTATAGCACATGGAATTCATTGCAAATAAAATAGTGCCATCTTGTGGCTGCACAAAAACTAGAACTGCAAAGCATATGCCATTGGAGACGTAAGGTTTTGTGTGTTTTCCAGCCAGAATAATCATTGTTAGTTGCACTGAAAAAAATAGTTTTTTGTCTTCTCCCCTTGTATCTTTGAACTCAGTTGCATCTTTGTTGTTCTTTTGTCTGTTTCATTAAACTCAGAAACATTTATATAACTTGAATCGCTCAATTCCTTAAATGAAATGACAACATCATATGCATTTATTGGCATGCATTATTATCATTTATTATGCAAACTTGATTCTATAACACTTTAAACATTTGGCTTTTTTCAGTAAGTAATTTACACGAGTCATCTGGGTAGTTGGGCACACTCTCCTGCTCGTTCGGGTTTCAAACGGTCCCTGCGTAGCTGCTGGTATTAAAACTCACTGAATATCAAATTACTGAAACTATGGGTGACAACTTTTTGAACAATGTTGCCGGGCAACTGCCAAGATGGGGAGTCTAATTTACATCAAAGAACAGACAGTAAATCTATAACATAAAAAAACTTCCCCAGTAATCCCAGAGAAACTAAACAACATATCACACGTGCCCGGGTGCCCCTCATCCCCGTATTCTCTTTATCCGGCCAGCGCAGGGGAAAACAATATTTAAGCGGCTTGCATTAGCATCCCATCGCGTATAGGGGGCGCTTGTTCCCAATGCGGTAGTGCGAAGGACGAACGCGTCAGAGATTGAATGGCGGAGGTAGGTTGAAGGGGGTCTTCCGTCTTGAGAATAGCGAGGCCACGCTCACGTCGTTCTCCCGAGTCTGAAATGTCTATTTTGCTGCTTATGAGTCGGCCAGCAATCTCGGAATGGACGGAATAGACGGCGAAGGAAACAGCAGAACCGCTGGCGTGGGCGTTGCCGCCAAGAGTCCCGGCATTTCAGACTTGTCGCTGGCAGCCAGCGCTGCCGTTACCCGCAACAAAGATGGCGAACAGAACGCGTACGAAGCGCCGTTATCCCGTACGGATGTCGCAGAATGGCATGTACGCTGGGAGCTGGATCCCAGCGGGAGTCCCCAGAAGATGTTTGCGAAATCCGCAGAAGAGGCGCCACGCCGAAATTTCCACATTCCGAGGAAGAACAAAGAAAAAAAAGGTTGTGACCGCACACTCTTGCTAAACGGGCTGTTATTTCCCCCGTTTAATTTCCTGCATGCAAGAGGCAGATTTGTATTTTTTCTTTGCCCGGCTCAGCATGTGATTTTCTTTTGAACTGGATGAGCCAACGGCAGAGGGTAGTTTATGAACACCGATGCCTTATTCTATGATGCATCATGTAAAATAAACGGAGTGTTTCAGGTAAGTTTTATAAACTGAGATTCAGCGTGCAGCCCAAGGAGAGCGAGAGAGAACCACGTGATGGGGATCGCAATTTGAGCGCCCTTATTTCACTGAACTACATGAAGACTTCAAATGCAATGGGAACTATGAATTTCATAAAGAAACCAGAAGATTTTTCCCCCATTTAGAGAGGTTGCTGATGCTTGAAACAATGCCCTCTCCTCTCGTGTTTTTAAATTTGCTATTTTTCCAAGGCAGTAAGCCACATTGCCTGAAATGATGGGACACAGATCATGCTCTCTGTATTGATTAAAAATTATGCAGTTAAACATAATGTTAACTGCAAAGGATCTCGTTAAAAAGACATTTCTTTGAAAGCAGGATTCATAAGAATAACAATTTTTAATAAGACTTTGTACCTGTGGTGGGATAAAGTTCCCCATAGGTACATAAACCAGTAACTACTTCTGGGTTGCTGGCTACAAATATGTGGATCCCCACATAAGAACTTAATGGAGGATGATACATCCCCCATCATATTTTCAGGGTGGACTTTCCTTGGCTGAGTATGTCTTCACGGTGGCGGTCTGCATGCTTTGCTGTTGACCCATAACTGTGAAGCCAGAAACCAAGGAAAGCCTTTGGGGTACGGCAGGTCACATGCACACACGTTTTACTGCTGTGCGTTGGTCTGTAGGTGTATTACTTGAGGTGAGTGGAAACTCTGTTTCCACAGCTATTACATAATGAAAACTTAGAGATACAAAAATTATTTTAGAACTGAGTCATGAGTCTGTTAATGGCATGCTGTGAATCACAGCGTCGACTGAGGCTGATTTGATAGAATCAGTATTATTACAATAAGGGCTTGGAGCAACAGAATAGAGAGCTGTTTCTGACGTTAAACAGGCATACAGTTTGAAATGTAATAAACTGTTGGCTCAGTCATAATGTATGTAATATAAATTGCTGACTATACATGTCAGTAGAAACCAAAAAATCTGTTCTGACTTGCCACAATGAAATTGTGTTAAACTGTGGTCAGAAAACGTATAACCTTAAAAAAGTCACTCATATTTAGATTGCTGACATTTCTGTTAATCTAAATACTGAGCAGAAAACTGGCAACAAATGCCTACAACGGTTTTCATATCCCTACTGCATACACATTCCACAAGCATCATATGCGTAACCTCCAGTAAATCATTTTGCTGCTTCAGAAGGAAGTATGTAACGTTGATTTATACAGTGATCAGCCTATACATATTTTTCTGGGCCAGTAGCAAGAAAAAAAATTTGTAGGGGTCCAACAACCCTACCAATTGGTCTGCCTCTGTAGTTTTAGGGAGGGGTCCCCTTCCATTGATATTGCTGAAGGGGGTGGCTGACGTAAATTTTAAGGGGAGTTCACAATCATTATTTTACTACCTGGTTACGTGCCTGACCAGCGACAAAAACATTTGGGGGGTTTAACTACGTGGCTATGTACTTTATTTAACTACGTGGCTATGTGCGTGATCGTTTGGCCTCTTTTACATCTGTATAATGTATACAAGTCAAGAATCAATAATCCATTGCCATTTTTTTTCCTCAGACTATCATAAACACTAATCAAGTTGGCACTGGATTGCTGACTTGGTGTTAAAATTTCACAAAGACCCCATCTCTTTGGGGGGAAAAAATTAACTCAAAGCAACTGATTTGGCTTGGGTTGCAAATTGTATAGCCCTATCTAGTCACTAACTGTTTTGATGGCAGATCGGAATGGCAGATTGATTTTAGAATGTAGCTCAATAATGAGTTTAATCTGGATTTTTTTAGATCAGTATAAGTATTTAAATGCACGTCCTACATAAATTACAATTTTTGCTGATTTTCTGAAGAACCTCTGAATTAAGAAGGAATTGAAAAGGTGTTGTCATACCCAGGATCTACTTTACCTTTGTAGCCAATTACTCATGGGAAGGCTTTCAATTCAAATGGAACATTTCATTTACTTAAGATCATGGCCCTTAAATGGTCATTTTCATTTTGATATTTCATGACTAAGTCAACAATATGTACACTACCCGGTTGAGACATGGATCCTGTATCACAAAACTGGATTTTTGGGTTAGAAAGAGAACTTGTCAGATTTAAGGTAGGCTGAATGTAAGTGAATGAAGATAAAGTTAATTTAAACTGGGGTACCTTAAATTGGACAAGTTATCTAGCTAACCAGCAAATCTCGCTTTGTGATACAGGCCCATGGAGTGCAATAAAGGTTGTCTTTCATGGTGTAGCTTGTATACAAGCTGAAGAGCACTGTTCCTTCCCTTAACAGACTGGTTTCCAGCCTGTGGTTTAGCTAAATCACGAGAACTGTAACCTTATGTTTTCTTCATGCTTGCTGTGTTCTTTGTGTTATTTTTGTAATAATTATATTTAAAACCCAGCTGTTAAAATGTTGCCTAGTTGGCTTCAGTGTTCTGTTGAATTGAAGACCTAGTCTACAGGATGTGGTTTGGGGCAAGGTGGCCTGATAAGTGTTTTTCTTTCTTTTTTTTTTGCTGCTGCTTGTGGTTCACGCATCTATAAAGCAGATATTTGGAAGAGAAAGTATTGCTTGAAGTTGTAAACACTGTACCTCTCACTGTTATTCAATAATTTAGTTCCTACACAAAAAACATTCAAAGAACACCAAACACTATAATTGTTTTATATAACTGTAAGCAATACTTCACATTTTACATGAATAATCAGATCTTGCTTCCAATTTAGCATTAGTTGATTACAGAATTGTAGATGGAGTGTAATCAGGAAACGACAGCGACAGTCTGGAACTAATATATCTGCATAACTAATACGATCTTTTTATCTTTTTTTGCAGTATTGTTCCAGTACCTCTCCCCAGACTCGAGAGAGTTTGAGGATATCCTGAAGATCCTTTCCTGCTCTTACCTGCAGTCCTCTTCGGCTGGTACCTTTGTCTATGCTAAGGCTCAGCTTGTCCACAGTGATCTGCTGGTAAAAAATGTAAGGAGGCTCCCCTTAACATTTGGCTGTAGTCATGCTATTGCTTGAACCAGTGCATGTTTGTATGTTAATTAATATGGAGAAAATGCATCGCTTTGCTTTTGCCTCTGAAGAAGACTGTGTTTTGAGCTATTTTCAGAGTTAATTAGCATGACTCATGATGATTGTTCCGTTGCTCATTGCTATATCATGAACCTTTCCAAAATGGCAGTTTGTGGAGAAGAGGAAGGAGTTGAAGCAGAATGGCCGGACAGACAGTGAGCTTTTGGAGTCTTATAGCTTCCTGCTGTCAGACTGCTATAAGGTGAGACCACTGGAGAGGGAGATTGGGGCTAGTTGTGTTATTAATGCTAACTAATAAATGGGAGTGATTCATTTAGCTCAGGAGTGGTCAGTCTTATCCGCAAAGGACCGGAGTGTATGCATGTTTTTAGGATAACCTTTCGGTGAGCTGTTAAACCCAGGTGTGGTGACTCTTCAGACCTCTAATTAGTAATCTAATTGGGGAGTTGCAGTAAAAAACCCACACAAACAACTTTCTGGATAAGATTGGCCACCCCTGCTTTAGCTAGTCATTTACATCAGTGTTTTTCAGCACTCTCTCCCAACTCTCAGCCAGTAAGGTGCATGTGTGTTGGGTGCTGGGAGGGGCAAATGTGTAGACTGTCTGGGGGTCCCTCAGGACTGTGGTGAGAATCACATCTGTACACTTCACAGCTATCTTGGTTCTGTGTGTAGCTCTAACTATTGTGGTGGCTTGATGCTTGTAGCTTCAGGAGGTGTGTAAGAAAGGCCTGTCAGTGGGACACACTCGGAACACCACCCTGGGAGACCCAGCTAAAGGTGTGTGTGTGTGTGTGTGTGTGCCTGTCTTTAGCTTTTGGCGAATTTTGCACTATGATTGTAGTTCTAGGCTACGTCCACACTAATGCATTAGAAGAATTTTACGTAGTTTTCCGAAGGAAAAGATCTGCATCCACACTACCGTTGGCACTAGCCTACACTAGGTATGTGCATAGGGGCGGGAACACTAAGCTCCCATTTTCCAACATTGTTTTGGAAGCGAGGAGACAAGTACAGCAATGGCGAAAAGCAAGAAAAGTGATTTACTTTGTTTGGACCGCTGATGAGGTGGAATTGCTACTCGGACTAACCCACGATTACAAGTCAGCTCAGAACACAGATTGGGAGTCTTGCCATTCAAAATATGATGACGTATTGCAGCGGTATAAAAACCAGTACCCATTACATGAAGAGGCAGAATTGTTTTGCAATTAAGTTAATTTTTTTAAGGCTTGACTGTTGATTAATATCATGCACAACCATGTGTTTAAAGTAAATGCATGTATTTTATTTAGCAAAAGCAAAATATCACAGTACTGTAGCGTAAAAAACAATGCTGTCGGACAATGCTAGAAAAAGAGCCACGGTAGTGTGGACAGAAGGCTAAATCGAAAATTTTTTTGCATTTGCATTTCGGAACTTATTAGTATGGATATAGCCTAAAATCCAGAAAACTGGGTTTATAGCAAAGCTGGTTAACATCTGGCATTTAATTCCTGTTGTACATGTAGCTCTCTATGTCTCCATTGCTTATGTGCCATGCCTAAAATAAGTGGTAATATTTACTTTGCAGGTGTTTACCTGTCAAGATATTCAGATCTGCTGCAAATCAATCCTTTTGACATTGGTGCAACTGGGGAGATTATTATTTTTAAAGTACTCAAGGTAAACCGTCCTCAACAGTGAAACTTAAATGTGGGTTGGTGATTCATGGTTCAAATGTGTTTAGTTACTGTGTAAGGCAATCTGCTGAGCTTACAACAAAGTATGTATGTCTGTCAGTGAAGGATTTGTTCTTTCTTGATAACAAGAACAATCCAGGCCAGAAACTGCAATCAGCTTGGATGTTCAACCATATTCTGCGATTGGTCAAGTTATGCATAGCTAATGACAGTACTGGAGAAAAATGTTCTGTACTACACAGTTTATGAATTGTCTTCCTCTGGTTCACTTGATTTCCACTTCAAGAAGAATTACTGTCCCAATTTTGCATTTGTCGCTTACTAACTAGCTTTGCTATGTAGGTGAAATATTTCAGTTTTCAACATTTTATTCTAGGGATGCTCCGATCAGGGTTTTTTGAGCTGATCACCAATTGCCGATCACTGGAGTCAGTATTGGCCAATACAGATTTCCAGATTACAGTTCAGAAAACATTTAAGCACGTACTTTTTACAAGTGTTATATTAATTGTGTGGCATTATTTATTTATATTTACAGCAATAAAAGTAACTATTGACAAATGTTTATTTACTGGTAGCCAACATATTTTATATGTCTTATATGGAATCAAAATTAAATGTGCTAAATGCAGAGAACACATTTCGTTGTTGGATGCTGTGGTGCGTCAACAATGACGATTAATAACCTTCATATATATAGCATTTCTCAACATTTACATCTTGAGCATCAATGGCAAGTTTTTCTGTATGAGCATCTCTGTGTGTTTGGAGGTCAGCCTGTTCCTCTTCTTATCTACAATATTCTCCGCAGTCCTGAATACTTGCTCACTATCTACACTAGTGCAGGGCGTGTATACTCATGTAGCTTCTGCAAGTGGGTAAGCGGCTTTCATCATCCTACCGGAAAGCAGGCGACTGTCTGCTTCGGGGAATAAGTGGCTCTGACAAGTAGAGGTTCATCTACGGTGTGGTTTGGTTGAAGGGATCTCTGCCACCATGTGACACATCTTCATCCACTAATTCAGTATACATAGCCTGCAAAAAGCCCGTCTCTGGGGACTGGTGAAGCCATTTTAGCCGGTTTATTTTCCCACTCACTGAGATGTCTCGCGTATATCGTGTCATCTGATATACTCATTCCAAATAATTTGATGGGCGATCTCTATAAAAGCTGATCAGAAGCGCTGATCAAATTATTTGGAACGACTATCGGCTGATGATTGGTGGCTGATTGATTGGAGCATCCTTATTTTATCCTTATGTTTCCATTTGGGCAAGCCCAGAAAAGAGGTTAGCTGGTCTGCTTTTAATTTAGCGATACTTGTAAATATAACTGGCATTTGTGGGTTAGGACTCTGTGCCAGAGATCACAGCATTGTTGGGGAAAATCCTATTTTTGAGTGTGATGTCACTGTTCTGCCCTTGAGTAAGGAGCTTAACCCAAATTGCTCCAAGGACACTGTTTGACCTCACTCACTGATCCTCACTTGAATATTACTTTACACAAAAGTGTCTGCTAAATAAATGTCACTACAATGCTTATTTCGCCATTTTTTAAGCAATATTTGGTTCAAGATAGATGATAAGACATTTTAACCATCATGATCAATACATATTTAATACTTCAGTTACTTTTTCTTGTAGATCTCTTTAAAAAAATCACTTTTTTTAACCTGTGTCGTTGTACATTTGATCAGTATGAAAATGGTTATTAAATGCTAGATGTGAATACTACCTGTACTTGCCTGTTGTAACACTCTGGATGTTGCCCCTACAGGGAAAAGTGAAGACTGTCACAATGTCCAAAAATATCTGCGATCCCACACCCAACTTTGACTGCCATGTGTCAAAGAATTCCTACAAAGTTACGTCCTGCCTGTCCTACAGAGCGTTTGAGCTCACTCAGGTACAGACTGGTGTGCTGTGTTACTTATCTGAGTACTTTAAGGTCCAGAGGCATGGTGTGCAGTCTTAGAAATAAAATCATGAATGCATCTCAGCATTGTTTGTAGATGGTTGAAGGGACCTGTTCTGAGGGCCTTTAACTGTTGGAGCTTAGATCATGATTTAGTGTTGGAACAAAAATTGTAGGAGGAGAAAGAACAGTGGTGATTTTAAGTGATTGTTTATAAGTGATGTTGAGTCTTTTGTTATCACTTGCATTTCAAATTGTTTGGCTCAGTTACACTATGGGACCAATATCTAGCCCCCTCATTGTAGTTGCATTATTTATCAAAGTTGTATTGTTATTATTGAAATATAATAATAATAATAATTAATAAATAAATAACACTTGAGAGGGCAGAAATAATGTATTAGTACACTAGGCAGTTACTTGCTGTGGATAGTAAATAAAGGGTCTGGCCCCTTTCAGCTTTGCTACTATCCCCCCACTCAAATTGTTCTCTTTTAGCATCATACTGTTTTTCAACAAATAAGGCATTTTCTAGCTGACTAGCATATGATTCTGCCTTCTATTACAGGTTTTAATGTCTCATGTTTTTCTAAGGAACACTGAAAATCTTACAGTACACTCAAGGTGGGGAGTTAGAGGATTGGACAAATGGTAAAGCAATGCAAGAAGAGAGTGCATGACACAGTACTACAACATAAGAAAATGCAGGACAAATGGTAGTACAGTATAAGGAGGGGTAACAAATAAGTAATAAATATGTACAATGGTGGGAGACTCTGGCTCAGCATTCCGTCTTGTTGCCTGTGCTTGACTCTGTTTGGTGGTCTTCACAGCAATACTTTTATGAGTACGAGTTTGACGAGATCCGGACACGACCCAGGCAGGTGTGCCCATATGCCATAGTATCCTTCATTTACCAGGGTAACGCGACCCTGCAGCCCCCAAAGCCTGCAGCCCCCCTCAGGTACCATATAGATTCCTCACATATCTTCACATCATCCTGCTATAAGCCAGGGTTTTTTGATCTATCTTATGGTTTTATTTTAAATCTTCTTTCAGGTTAAACAGCAGAGAATCTGAAGGAAGTAAAGGTTTGTTCTGATTTAGATACTGCTATTTGTCACTCTTCTTTGGGCTCTACCTATACTGAGACAATGTGATGTTTTTTGTATGAGAAGACGGACTGTCAGGCAGTCAGACGCTTCATTAGTCCTGGAGGAAATTGCAAGGAAATTGAAATCAAGCATCTGTGTGTCTGGTTGGTCGGTCTGTCTGTCTTGCCAAGTATCAAGTGATGTGATAAAGGGATTTCAATTTAGATGGTATTTACATTTTAGACATTACTAGAGAATTGGTGACTAGTTCAGTGCAATACTCCAAAGACATGCTGTGCATATTATTACTGAATTTTACACATTTCTGTCTGTTTCTTCAAATAGCAAGAACTGGAGGCTACACTGTGTGGAGTGGGCAGCTACTGAACCAGGGCAGGGTGGTGTACCATGCCTCTATCCGTTCCTCCACCCACTTCTTCCTCCCACTGAAGCTGTGAGTATGCACAACATAATCAATGTTATTCACCGATTTATCTCATTGCAATAGTACCTGACATCGGGTGCCATTATATATTAGACAAGTGAGAATCAGGAAAAATCACCAAGCGTAAGGATCAGAGTAACTTTAACAAGGGCCAGTCTCGTCAACACGGAGCAACTCTAAGACGGCAGGCCTTGTCAGGTGTTCATGGTATGCATTGGTTAGTACCTACAAAAAGTGGTACGGGGAAGACCAACAGATGAATCAGTGATGGCATCATGGGTGCCCAAGATGACCTGGTCAGAGTCATGTCTTCTGTTACATCATGTGGGTAGCTGGGTGCATATGTGTTATTTACTTGGGAAAGAGATGGCACCAAGATGCACTTTGAGAAGAAGGCATGCCAGTGGAGGCAGTGTGATGCTCTGGGCATCGTTCTGCTGGGAAGCCTTGGGTCCTGACATTCATGTGGATTCAAAAATATCACCTAACTAAACATTGTTCAGGTAGACCAAGTATATCCTTTCATGGTAACTGTTTGGCAGTATTGGTTATTGCACTGCATTGTATGATGTGATTTCAATCTAAAATGGAGTGAATCATGTTAACCGCACATTAGCTGGCCTCATTCGGGTTAATGAGACTTGCAATTGGTTTTATACAAGGGTGCGGCCACAGCAGGACTGGCTTGAGCTGAAAGCTGATTGGCCACTTGTGCCCAATCTCCTATCACTCAATGGATTAAAACCTAGCTAACAATAAGGTTGGCCCCTCTGTATGAATTGTGGCTGTCTTATGCTCCCACCCTAAACAAATTTACAAAAAAATTTGAATTTTTGAATATTTTCTGATTTATGGTTATGGGATTATTTTGCAGCCCAGAAAAACTTGAAATAGGAACAGCGATGAGACTACAGGACGTAAAGAAGATGATCCCGGGTGCTTTGTTTTCTTTGGAGGCCTACAAGCAAACTGGCGAATGTGAGTCTTATAAAATACATTTTGCAGATTTTACTGAGAACAGGACCAACCCTGACCAGACCTGGGTGGTGATTTTATTGCAGATACGCAGGATGGGCTGCACTGTAATCTGTTTGTGGTGGAAGACAGCGGAAAACAAGAGAATGAAATTTCAAGTCTACTGATGATGTTGGAAAAAGGCAGAATGGTGGGTCTGATGAGTCCTGCTGATGGACATGCAGGTTTACCTTAGCTCAAGGGACATTTTATACAATAAAAAACATTTTGAAATTGATGGACTGTAACAATAAATAATAAACAACAATTAACGGTAATAATGCAAAAATGTCAAGGACAGTATTGCATGGAATTACATAGTGAAACATGATGTTTGACCGCTTGCTATACAGGTGCTGGTTCAGCCTTTGGTCGACAAAGGTTTTCTTTTCCTACTGTCGTCGGCTCAGATGGCCAGCTCCTTCGGTAGGTTTGTCAACAGATGACTGCCTAAAGATTTCCTGACCTTGGCTCATTGCTTATTTTGAGACCCCTGTGTCGTCTTCTGTTTTCCAGACGTAGGAAGTAGCTGGGTGTGGTCCCTTCATGCGCTCTTCGTGTTCCAGGAGCCAAGAGGAGTGAAGAACCTCTGTGAGTGCTGCAGTCATTTATCATCAAAGAAATGCTTTCCCTGAAAAAGCCCCTGCTAAAGTGGAGGTTTGTCACAGCCTGGAATGGTCGAGCTTGCAATATGATTTGCTGGTTGTATTGTTTGTTGCTATAATTAGCATAGATTTGTGTTTTTATACGTTTACGAAGTTGGGTTCTTGCAAATCAGTGTTGTGCTGCAGCTGAGAGTATGAATCCGAGTAGCAAACATTGGCTGCCCACTTGAAGCCGGTACATCGTATGCTCTTCCTGAATATTGCATATCCTTCCATCACCCTCACAGCATCCAAGCCGCCTACAGCCAAAGAGTCCGTGAGGAGTGAATCCCGAGACCCCATGCCTATATTGAAGAAATTCCTTCCTGCATTGCACTATGCTCTATTAAGTTTGCGGTCCAGGTCACAGGCGGACCTTGGGGCAGAAGTGGAACGCCAGGCTCGGGCCTACTTGCTTGGGTGTTTCAACCGCACACATCGGCGCTACTGGCTGGCTAAATACAAGCACAGCTACGACGAGCAGAATAAAGTTAACTGTGGTCGCTCACAGAAACACAACTTGCAGGGCTACCTGCATTCCTACCTCTACTGCCCTAACGTCTATCAACTGGCTGTGGCAGTCGCCAAAGAAATGGTCGAGTCCCTGTGGTGCCCTGCGGTTTGTAGTCCTGTGTCAGACTTGAAGGGTGTGGATAGCGAGGCCATTGATGGGAAGTGCCCAGAGGCGGAGGTCTCTTTGGGTGAGAATGACCCATGCAAGATGGCAGAATTGCTGAAGCTGATTCAGCTACAGAGGAGGAACCTGGTGGACGACAAGGGCGATCGGAAAAGGAAAGCAGACTGTGAGGTTGCTGGAGTTGTGAAGAAGTACCTGCGCTTAGATGAAACCAGAAAAAGCAGTGGAGGTGAGAGACCTCTGATCATGTAGGGAGACAATAAGTACAAGGAGAGATGGAGCGAGGGGTTACAAGGGGGTCTGTGTGTCTGACATGTGTTCTTGTTTCACTCTGAGATGCAGAGGGTGATAACCCTGAATCTCTCTTGGCGACCTTGAACTGCACGGGAATTTGTGATACAGACCTGAGGCAGCGGCAGGACCAGAGTAATCCTGCCACCAGTACCCAGACTCTATTAGAGATGCTGCTGGGCACCCTGCAGAAAGCTTTGGTTCCAGGCCAGGAGGGTCACAAATGTGGATCCTGTGTCAGTCTGGAGGGGAGCAGAGAGGATCCAGAGCCAGCCGAGGTGGACGTATATAGTACCATGCAAAGGCTTTGCTTGCCTGATTGTGGTGACGTTGACCTGCGAATGCGAATTGCAGCACCTGACCAGGAAGATGCAAAAAGAATCAACAGCCTAGAGGTGAATCAGTGTTTAGATTAGATCTACAGACTGAGGCTTTTGATGGATTTCCTTTCCGTTTGTTAACCTAGCAGCACATGTGACCACCTGTGGAATATGCAATACTACCAGTTTGTTCCCTGTCAAATTGCTGGTTTCTTGTTCAGGAAGAAACTTGTGAAAGCGTAAGCAGCATCGATGGTTTCAGCCCCTGCTCTAGCAGCGAGATACAGCCTTGCCCTGACCAGAAACAGGAGTTTGTGGTTCCCTGGAGGCTCATTCCAATCACAGGTACTGTAGGATCAACAAATAAAAGTCCTGTCTGAGAAAGTGAGACCTAAGCTGTCTGTCAACCAGATTTTTCGTAATCAAAATACAAGACTGCTGCAAGTGGTCATTTTTATAACCTTTCAAGAAGTGATACCAATACAGAGAAATATTTCTTCCCCCTAATATAGGTATTAAGCCGTGTAAATACTCTGCCAGAGAGGAGGATGATCCCTTTGATCCACGCTTCACGGATTTCTTCAGTTTGTCTCATGACCCTGCTCCGGGGCCTGGTGATGATACTGAGCTGGAGGACCCTGATGACATGGAGACTGATCATCCGGTCATCAGCGATGACACGGGCAGAAATGAGGACTTCACACTTGAGGAGCGTATTCCTACTGAGGAGCTCAAGGATGTAGACAGTGGGAACCTTGAGAGAATAGAGGACAAGATTCAAGAAGAGGTGTCGGGTGTTGCCTTCAACCAACGCTCCTGTGGGGTAGACTACATTCTCAGTGAAGAGATTAGCAGCTTTTATGGAAAGATGCAGGACATTTTGAGGGGAGAGCACGTACATTGCAGCTCTAAGATGCAAGCTTGGGATCCACAGAATCATCAGTTCCAATCTGCAGCTGTTTTCTCTGAATACATAACACACTATACACAGCCTGTTCCCATAGACTGCTATGTCAATGCACTGCGGGAGAGCATGTACCACCTGATACGTCGCTCTTCTCATGGTGGCAAGGCATCAATTTCTACCCTACCCCAATCTTCAGCTCATGACCCAATCCTTTCTAGACACAGCCCCACTCCTCTGCCTGTCCTCTCCCACAGTACTACTCCTACATCTAAGCAAGAATGTCCTCTTCAGGGGGACCAACTTCATAACATATTGCCTCAACGTGTCATCGACAGACAAGTGAATCCACAACCCCGTGTGATGCAGAACATTTTCGGTTCTGACATGCAGTCTCCTGCTGTCACCGGTGGTGCAAGCCACACCTCACTGGCCACTGCTGCTCTCAGCCTAGGTGTTACACCCTGTTCCAGCTCCATCAACAGTGTGATCAGCCAGATGAGGCCTGAGTTCTTTAGCAGCCTGATGGAGATCATAAGAGATGTTCAGAAGAACACCGTGAAGTTCTACATGCATTCCTTAGAGGAGAGCAGTGTGTGCAGTGAAATTAAGGTAGCAATCCCTCACTTTCCTGGATCACTGATTGCTGTAGTAAAAAAAGTTAAGGGTAAAACCATTGGGAAGTTTTCTGGGTATTGTAGTACTGGCGTATGGATGTTTGCCTTGATTTGTGGTGTTGGATATGTAAGGTGGTTTCACTTGACATTGAACAGTCAGATATAATGATGTGGCTTCTTTCTGGGTACTGCAGTGTTACTTGATCCAGCTTGGGAATACAGAGTGTAAACCTCAAGACTTTCTGGAGAGGAAGGATGTGCAGGATAAGCTGCTTATCATCATCCAGAACAAAGATATTGCAGCTTATATCCACACGGTAACATCCTCACCATTACCCCAGTCGTTACCCTCACTATTAAATGTCCAGTGATTGTATTTTGGTCTTCCTGTATCCATTTCTGCTTCTTGTTTTTCCAGATTCCTGCACTGCTGTCTCTGAAGGAACTTCCCTCTGTGAGCTTTGCTGGAGTGGACAGTCTGGAAGACGTGAAAAACCGTACTTACAACGAGTTGTTTGTCTCTGGGGGTTTGATTGTGTCGGATGAGTTCGTCCTCAATCCAGACTTCATTGGACACAGTGAGTCAAATTCAAATAACACGGCAGAGGCTAAGAACACCTATCCGAAGCTCCGTGGCCTATACAGATGCAGTCGCTTGAAATTTCCCCTGTTTCCTTGATGGGGCCATGGCTGGTCCCTGACAGGTCCCTGCTGGG
>JAODKM010000099.1:19263075-19273327 GCA_026780845.1 Petrocephalus sullivani | reverse complement strand
TATTAGTTAAGTTCTCCCCAAGCGAGCTTGATGGGCCGAATGGCCTCCTCTCGTTTGTATAGTTCTTATATTCTTATATTCTTATATCTAAACGTCTGTTCAAAACCTTAATACCAGCTGGAAGAGCAATGATTACTCTTACTATGTCCAGAGTTTGAAGATACTTACTGTAGGATTTAAAAAATAATTCCCTGTGAAATTTGGCATTGTTTCCCATTAAGACGCATTGAATATCTGTGTGAGATCTGTCATATTTAGAGCAATTCATCCATACACTGTTTGCAGGGGTATTGGGATCGGCACATTTTTTTTACCAGATCTCTTAATTTTCCAGTAGGCTGAAGGCAACATGGCTAGAGAGAGTCTACGAAAAGCAAATATACACTATATTGCCAAAAGTATTGAGGCACCTGCCTTTACATAAACATGAACTTTTATGACTTCCCATTCTTAATACATGGGCTTTAAAATGGAGTTGGCCCACCCATTGCAGCTATAAAAGCTTCAACTCTTCTGGGAAGGCTTTCCACAAGGTTTAGGGGTGTGTTTTTGGGAATTTTTGAACATTCTTCTAGGAGAGCATTTGTGAGGTAAGGCACTGATGTTGGACAAGAAGGCCTGGTTCACAGTCTCTGCTCTAATTCATCCCAAAAGTGTGCTCTTGGGTTGAGGTCAGCGATCTGTACCAGCCAGTCATTTCCTCAGCAACAAACTCACTCATCCATGTCTTTACACTTGCTTTGTGCAGTGGTGAGCAGTCAGGTTGGAACAGGAAGCTCAAGAACAGTGCGGCCATCCCCAAGCTGTTCCCACAAAGTAGGGGTATTGTCCAAAATGGCTTTGTATGCTGCAGCATTAAGAGTTCCTTTCACTGGAATTAAGGGACCATGCCCAACCCCTGAAAAACAACCCCACATAGGCTCCACAGGCTCGTCTATTGGATTGCCAGGCAGAGAAATGTGATTTTTCTCTCCAGAGGACACGTCTCCACTTCTGTCTAGTGGCGATGTGCTTTATACCACTGCATCTGCTTCGCATTGCACTTGGTGATGTAAGGCTTGGATGCAGCTGCTCGGCCACAGAAACCCATTCCATGAAGCTCTCTACGCACTGTTCTTGAGCTAATCTGAAGGCCACATGAAGTTTGGAGGTCTGTAGCTATTGACTGGAGAAAGTTGGCACATTCTGCACCTCAGCATGCGCTGTCCCCGTGCTGTGATCTTACATGGCCGATCACTTTGTGACTGAGTTGCTGTTGTTCCCAATTGTTTCCACTTTTATAATACCACTAACAGTTAACCATGGAATATTTAGTAGCGAGGAAATTATATGAATGGACAGGTGGCATAGGTTTGTTTACAAGTCAGACATTAGTAATTGTTGCTTCGTTAGAAGATGATATACATCAATAATATACGTATATGGCAAGAGAGTGGTCCATCAGAAAACTGCATTATTTTTCATTACTCACAAAGCACATCCTGTGCTGTATTGACCGTGTGTTTGTACATGATTTACATGTAATTATCCATGAGACATTAAGCAATGCTAATGTAATGATTCTAAAACCTTCATACAATCATTACTATTTTCAGGAAGTAATTTCTGTCGATACATTATATGTGAAGAAAAGCAGTGTGAGCCTCACCAAAGACATCGGCCTTGCTCTCTACCTTGATTAGGGACTGGATATTAATGCAAATAGTCCAGGGATAACATCTTGACAGCCATTACTGTAACCATGCATGTAATCATTATGATAGGCCTTTATAGGCCGCCGGTAAAAGGCTTATGAGTCATGAGTATATTTTGAGCTGCAATTCATGGAATGCAAGGGATAATACGATGCCCAATGTTTCAAACAAAGGAGAGTGATTAACCCTTTGTTTAACTGGTTAATACTGGGATTCTGTGTTTATACAACATTTGGCAACAAAACATTCCCTAGTACTTGGTCTTTTCAGTCTTGGGAGTTTTTGGTTCCTGGCCTCTACTGTCTTCTGACTTTTTGTTCCCGGTTCTCTTTTCCTCATTTCATGCACCATTTTGTATAAATGATGTAGTAATGGATTGCTATACACTCGTGTCAAGTAGCTTAGGGTGACAGTGTCGTAAAAGGCACTGTACAAAATAAATTGAACTGAACTAAACTGAATAATTCAAGGTGTGATTAAAAAAAATTGCAGGCAGAATTCATGGCTGCATTGATTTACCAAAACCGTCTTCATTGCTCTCTGATTGGATCATATATAATTCTGCTGAATCTCCCATTAGGAATGATATATAACGCTAATTTTGTTAAATACAGGCTGCAAACCATTATACATTTTTACTTGCTTAGAGTTAAAACTCTTGCTGTTACTTATGCAGACTCCAGCCACATTAGCAGAACTGTCATATAATGCAGTCCACATTTGATAAGTGCGGAAAAAGTTTGTATATACTGTAAATATTTGCCTAATATGTTTATGGGAGTTTGTTTCTCTTTTTAGATCTATGGTTAATTAAGAAATGAAAATGAAACTTTTATTTAGCAGATGCTTTTATCCAAATAGACATTTTTTTGTAACAGCAGAGTTGGACAGCCCCTGAAACAACTGGGAGTGAGGCCCTTGTTCAGAGGCCCAATGATGCCATTACTCTGAAAACTGGCTTTCAACCAGTCACCTTCAGATCACAAGTATCACACACTGCCCCCCAACAAATGTTATATCTGACCCAAATGGGACCTCACTTAGCAGATAGTCTTTGAGGTCACCACATTTTTGGGCCAAGGACAGAAATCATTTTATTGGCAATATACCATTTCTCTGTAGTGATATGAAGATCCTAAGTGCTTTTAAGGGGTATTACAAGGAGTATTACTTTCTTAGACTTGACTTCATCCTAAGATGCTTATAAAGGTAGGCTCTCTCCACCTAAGGTAATTTATTTTGCACTTTATTCCCAAATCAATAATTTTTGACAACTATAGATATATAATATACATAATTCTTAATACTAAAAAGTGGAGACCATGTGACGTCATGAAAGGCCCATAGTAGCTACAGACAAAATCATTAACAATTTTTTTTTAAGTTGCAACTATTTTGGTCTTTACCTTTTCATCTTAAATACATGCACCTGAACATAATTTCAACATATCTGTTTTCAATGCCAAAATAGTCCAAGGAAACATGACACAGGCAGTTCAATTTTGTGAATAATATGGGGACAGTACGCCACCTTCAGGCTATTGCCAGTGGTGAAGAAAAAATATATATAAAAAACATGTTTTTCACCGAAACGTCAACATATCATTCAAGGCGATTTTCGATCCCTGCTCTGCTAGACAGAGTCAAGTTAAAGTTTTTTTTAATCGCTATCTTCGTCTGTATCATTCAATGATGATACACTGAGATGAATTTCAACCTCGTTGGTCGTATTGCAAGAAACGGTACTAAGACATTTGTAAGACATTTAAACGCGACATGTTGAGACATGGACATAAGACACAGAAAGAAAAAAACATGTAAAATACGGTCTAAAATACAACTGCTATTCCGTTAAAAGAGTAAGCATTTTTATAGTCTAGTAAACGATGGGGAAACCGTGGCCGGAGATGGGAATGTGATGATCGATGCACAGAGAGGGGAGAGAAAATAGCAAGCAAAACCTCCACCCGCATACTTACAATCGCAACGCCAGCAGCACCCGGGTAGGACAAATCGAGTGTGAAGGGCGACTGGAAAAACTGTGCCGTAGCTATATACCAGAAAACTAGGTAACAAGACACTGTCTGATACATTAATCGCCGAGCAATCTAGACAGCATTCTAGCATTTATAGGGAAGTAAATTTTGCATTCTGGGATACGCGAGTGATGCCTCGGGTTGCTCCTAACCGTGCATTTCTAGTGTTGTTTTGCTCCTCGACCTGTCAGTAGACAGTAAACTTGCTATGCATACCAAGCCTCACTATAGTAACGTTAGCATGGAGGCTAGACGGGCGAATGCACATCAGACTTCTTGCACACATATATTTGAAAAAACGCTAGTTTGCTTTGGAAATATTAGTATGGCTACCATGCTGATGTGAGTGGTTTGGTGTATGTGAATTGGAAGTCAAGCTAGATATTTAGCAATACAGCTAAGAGTACTGTCAGCCTCCGATTGGCAGGTAAAGTATATGCTAATTAGTGAAAAGTCTTAGTGGCGTTTGAAACCGATCTCGCCCTCCGGCTGATACTGTAAATGAGAACATGACAAGGCTCCTAGCATAACGGGTAAGTGGATTTGTTACATGAGCCTTAGATGTCGAAATCAAATAGACAGTTGAATAGTCAAAAGAAGATGTTAATCTGCAGAGATGACAGCATTTCAAATCATACGTTTACTACTAAAAGTCATCTCTACCGATACTTTTCTCCCCAAAGACACGCACAAAACTGGAATGCTGCTAAGATTAGCTAGATAAACAAATGTGGGGTTTTCTATGTTTTTTGTTAGTATTTCATTCATTCAAATGTCACGTTTTTTCATTGATACGAACTGTTCGGGGCATGTCTTGTGATACCATGTAGCTGCATGTTTATAAATCGATCTTATTATATTTTACCGAAGACTGCCAGTTGGTGGGGGGATACGTTGCTTATCTTATAAACACTGTTTATTGCCTACATTTAAGCTCATATTATGATTCAAAACATTGCAATACTGAGACCCTTGTACTTTGCATTTCATTAGAACCGGTAATATTTCTAATAATGTTTTACCAGCGTTCGTTTATGTGTCAACTTCTTCTCAATTAAATGTCCCAGGTAAAAGCAGTTAATTGTGTTTGAAGAGTTTGAAGTTACTGTCTTTGGGCATTGCACAGGATAGAGTACTAGTACTGTAAACATTTATACATTAAAAGAACCACCGACGCAATACATATTGGTTACTTGATACTCGTAAACAGAACAATGTACAGCATACTTGGGAAATACGTGTCACTGCTGCCACATTATGTATTGTAACTATAGCTTGTCCTGTTGAAAACTGAGACCTAAATCAACTCTACTCAACTCATGCCTAACTCGGTCGCATTTTACTGTGCTTATATATTTTTGGTTCTCCATATTAGATTTTCAGGTTTTTTTTAGCATTTTGTATGTAAATCTCCAGTTGGTGAACTTGTAAATGTAAGCCGGTTTTGTGTCCTTGTGGACCTGCAGCCATTTGGAGAATTTGATGGTGTTTTTTTGCATTTCTTTCATGGTCCTTAGAGACTATACATACTGTCTATTTTTTCTGGGAAGCAGATTACACAAACAGGTTACTTATAGAAGAAGAATAGAATAGAAGCTTTATTGTCACTGAATACTGAATACACAACAAAACTAGTAGTGCTGCTCTTGTTCAGTGCAATAAAAGAAAAAGGGAAAAAAAACACTAAACCAGTAAAATCAATAAAAAGCACAGTCATATAAATAAATACTTGTGTACATATACAATAAATAATGACAGCCAGCCATAGGAGGCAGGTAGTGATATAACACTTTGAATGAAAAAGATAGGTTAAAGGGATTTTATTATTACATTAGTTTTGGTTATGGGAGGTTGAATTATGTTGGTTGATGACTGGCTTGTGGACCGTTGTCATCCTTTATGTATAGAACAAAATAGGGCAATTTGGAGACGCAAAGGCCACTCCAGAAAGTCTTTTGTCTTAAATAGTGCATCGTGTCATTCTTATTCAGAATGCATGTTCTGTTCTCTTATCTCTACCTGCAGGATGTCTCCAAAAAAGGCTATGGCCTATTTCACCTCTGGTTGCAATTGTTGTAACAGTGTCTTGTAAACTATAGTGGCCGAGGGTGGATGAGGAAGAGTCCTGAAGGCTGTTAAATTCTGCATTTGATTTGGTTAGGTTTCTGTCAATAAATAAAAAACACAAGGCACTGCCTAGGGTGATACTGGCTTTGCAAAGACCTCGATGTTCAGTTTGAATGCACTAGGAAAGAAAAAAATAATTTCAGAGAGATATTTTAGATGCAAAAACCTGACAAGTTGTATAAGGAAGGGTGTTTGTGTGCCTGCAGTTGTGTACCATTGACTGATTCTTGTGTCTTGGTATTGTGTTTTTAGTACATGTTTAATATTCCCTGCAGGGCCGGGGCAAATTGTGAACTATTTTGCTTTTACCAATTCCAGGATGACCAAGGGAGCATATTCTTTGAAGCCTTTGTTTTATTTCATGAAGGAGAACTAGTTTTTTGCTCTTGCTAGCAATTGTTCTTATTCCCATTGTGTATTTTGGCCTTGACGACTAGCCCAGCACCCAGCACATGTTTGCTCAGTGTCTTGCAGTCTATCAAGAAGGGGAAAAAAACCTGCTGATAAAGAAGACTCCAGGGGCTATGACTAATTAATCTCCATTCAGACTTTGAAATCCTACTGTGACCATTGCAGGCCAGCCAAAGTCGCACAGCAGCTGTGATTCATCCAACATCCCTTCAGTCCCGGATGGGGCAGTTACTGAAATGATGCCAATATGGATTCTTACACGGCACAGTGTGCAGATAGGCTCCCATGGTGTGGTAGTATTCACCTATTCCATGTAATTTTTCCTACGATTAAAATCATCTTTCGGGCTTGGCATAAGACCTGAGCTGAGCGTCTGGGGTGACTATAACTTTGCCTGTTCTGCCTAAGACCCAATCACATAGCACATACCTTTTCTTGAGAAATAGTACTGAATTTGTGCCCCAATTCCAGTTAGAGCTGATGTGCTGGCAGCACTGTGCCAGAGGTGATTTGAACATACTTCACAGTCCAATCCCTTCATGAATAATCCCCACAAGCCCCTTTTGGAATTCAGGTGACACGCGAGTAAAGCCTTGACTAGGACAGGCAGCAGCTGTGGAGCTATGTTGAGTTATAGCACAGTCACCTGAAGACCATTTCTGAAGCAAGATAATGTTCTTGTGGACCAACATGGGCCATTTCAGGGCCAGATATCAACTCTGCATTGAGTGATGGCCAGGACTTTGATGGTCTTTGGATTTTTCTTCTAAGTTAGGTGAGTCTTCTATGAAATAAAGTCTACATTGATATGAAATCTATGTCTGATGTGTTGAATGGTGGATAGCTTATGGTGCTGCAAGTAAAATTGTTGGTGAATAATTGTCTCTGTTTTCTGATAGTTGAGGTTTATCTTTAATGTGTACCAACCTGACCAATGCAATAGATTCTTATTGTCACAAATGAAAAGATTTCCATATTTGTCAGAGATGTGAGAGATTGTTCTTGATAACCACCTATTGTTAGTGTACAAGGAGGGCTGCAAGCATGTATCATCTTGAAAGTCTTTGTGTTATTGTGTGTATTGTATATCTGAGATTACTGAAGCAGTTCTGTTTGTTTGTCTTTTACTGCATGATCTCATCTTGGTTGGTAACAATTTGCTGGGTTTAACTTACTCGGAATGCTCTGAAGTTGTGAACAGTATTGCAATTTTATTTGACTTATTCCAGTTCTAATTGTTTTTGTTTTCTAGCTTAAATGTAATAATGTAAGTTAAATAAATGCCTGCTAGATTAAAAGGATGTTGCATAGTGCATACTTTGCTATATTGCTGGGCTTATCAAACTTATCAAATTTTATTTCATTTTTTATTCAGTTACAATGGGCCTAGTAATTGTAGTAGCCCCCTTATTACCTCTCTGGCCGGTTGCAGAATAAAAAAAATATATATATCTGAATTATAACTGTGATTAATATTTCTGTCATAGTGGCATTTGCTTCCATTTTTCTCCATAGGGAGGCAAAAACACATTTCATTTTAATCAATGGTCATTGAAGGTCAATTTTTTTTCCTTCCTTGCGAGAACTATCAAATGCTTTTGTTTGCAATATACACAAATCCACCAGGATTTGGGCTTTGCTATGAAGGAGTTCCTCAATACACCCTTTAAATAAACACCATTGGATGGAGATAGGAACAAGACTATCATCTGACACGTAGACTGAATTTTTCCTCAAATCTCACCTTTTAAATTTCTCTAGCTTAAGGAGTTTGGCAGATGCATATACATATATGCGTTATAACTTATAGATATTGTGGGGAATTCTGCCATATCGATGTGACATTTAGAATCATATCACCAAATAGAATGTCTCAGAGCATGGACACGCTTAGTATCAGTGAGTCAATCTGCATATCCTTTCATTTAACAGCTTAGGTTCAATATAGACAAATCCTCAATCCTTTATATATTGAATTAAGCGATATGGATGTGATATTAAATGGATCTTTGCATGAAATTGCCCTTGTATAATATATAGTGTATTTGAGACTTAAGAAATTGGTTGAAGACTTCTTCTGAACCTGCCATCAGGTTTCAATTCACTGTTCCTTTTTTCAGGTCTTCAAGTTTTTACATTAATCTCTGCTGATTCTCTAGACCCGGTCCATTATACAAACCAGTCCGTTTTATAAACTAGTCCATTATATAGTCTGTTGTATAGATCTCAGTTTTCCCTTAATAGTTCTCCAGCTGAGGTACTTTAGCTTGACAAAAAAAAATCTTTTTTGCTACTGTAAAGCATCTCAGTTGGAAATACTTTGAAAAAACATATTTTTAGAAATGTCAACTTTGACTTAAAGTTCTTCAGATGGCATTAAAATTGTAAGATTTTCTCCAGCCTCCTGTGTTCCCAAGACTCAGTCTGGTCTTTACTCCTGTGGAGTAGTCAATCTGTTACTCAGAATAGACTGTGAAGTGTGCAGTTCACCAAAGAAACCCCAAAGTAGGGATGGAGCTGTGCAGATGAAAACGATAAAAATGGATGATAAGGAAAGCTCCCCACGTGTGGATAATAAATAGTTTGGTTTTTATATTATTAGAAAGAATTTCAGTCTTCTGATCCATGAGAAGTATTTGTAAGTTCTTACCACAATCAAATCTGGATAGTAACTTACAGTGACAGGGCGATTCAACACCATCAAAGACCTTTTCCTCATATAACAAGTATGATGAGGCCTTCCTAATGTACAGATTTTTTAACAGTCTTCTAAAATTACGGCTGCCCTGTTGATTCTTAATGAAAGTATCATGAACACCACTGTCAGCCTCTGACTCTCATGCCAGTGCCTTAGAGAGGATCCTAGTAATCGGTTCTTAATATGCATCCACCTTCACACTGGTTATCCATGGTACAGTCGCGGGGAGGCCTGAAGCCTCTCCCAGGCACTATGCAACACAAGGCGTTTGGAGTATGCACCAGTCCATTGAAGGGCATATACATACATAGATCCTCTATGGGCAGTTTAGAGACTAGAGGTGGATAGTTCAACCAATATATTTCAGAGTACTCAACTGATTGGTTGAAACAAGATCTTGGTTTGGATTTTTACTTTCTGGACCTGAACTATCCACCTCCGTTAGAGAACAACTAACCTGGCATATCTCTTAGAGATTGTGGATTTCCTGGGTGAAATCTGCATGATGCAGGCAGAACATGCAAACTCCACACACAGAGTGAAATAGGAATCAAACCTCCAACCCTGGAGTTGTGTGGCACCTGTGCTATCCACTGAACCAGTGTAGCCCACTGAGCAACTGTTTTTAAATACTTGATTTAAAGTTTTGTGCCTGGCCCAAGCCCTGTCATAGCACATCAACAATATTGGGAATTTAAGAGAATCAGCCCTTGGTTACCATTCAGTCATATGGAAAAACTTCTTTCAAAGCATTTTCTTGTAGTGTGCGATGTATTGATTTTGTGTGAGTTTGTGAGCTTGTTTTCAGAAGGCAAGTCTCATAATTTGACTCCTGATAAATGCTCCCAAGTCAGTTGGTGTTAACATAAAAGAACAGTAAGATTTTTTCATTCAAAAAATTTGTAAAGATTGGAGCCATTCTTTATGAAGATTGACATTTTTAATTTAGCTGATGCTTTTATCCAAAAGGGAAAGCAGGGTCAGACAGTCCCTGGAGCAACTGTGGTTAAGGGCCTTGCTCAGGGGGCCAATGGTGACATCACTCTGTCTGGGGATTTAAAACAAGCAAACGTCTGATCAGAGGCATAGCATTATCACCTCCTGAGCCGCATACTGCCCCCAGTTAGGATGGCAATTTGCTATCCCCAGGTTAGCATATATACACTCACCTAAAGGATTTT
This sequence comes from Petrocephalus sullivani, assembly GCA_026780845.1. Classification (NCBI taxonomy): domain Eukaryota; kingdom Metazoa; phylum Chordata; class Actinopteri; order Osteoglossiformes; family Mormyridae; genus Petrocephalus; species Petrocephalus sullivani. Next base: position 19,263,180 of record JAODKM010000099.1, on the reverse strand, counting down.
TAGGAACACCTGTTCGATTTCTCATTAGTGCAATTATCTAATCAACCAATCACATGGCAGTTGCTTCAGTGCATTTAGGGGTGTGGTCCTGGTCAAGACAATCTC
>JAODKM010000099.1:19247078-19260366 GCA_026780845.1 Petrocephalus sullivani | reverse complement strand
GGCATAATTTCTTTCGGTGTTTCGGTTTTCGGCCTTGGTTTCCTCTTTTTTTGGTTTTCGGTTTCGGCCAAGAATTTCGGTGCATCCCTAATTTGTATACATTTTATGTGCACCTGGTTATGCTAACTGCATTTCATTGTCTCTGTACCTGTACTCAGCACACTGATAATAAACTTGAATCTAATCAAACACTGTCCACCCCTCTTTGAAGGACAGTCCCACATGTACAAACCGACACAGGAAATCAGGTGCCTTTATTTGGTCTTATTATTAAAACCACTTGAATGACGAAGGGACAAAAGAGCAAATTGGACTGGGGATTTGGCAAATGATATGTTTAAACATTTCACGTTGTCCATTTGTTACTTTTCTTTTTCTCGTTTTTTTTTTTTTTAACATTGGACGTAGTGTGGTATAGACCCTGTGATTAATTGAAGCTAGCGGGCACCCCGCGGCCCTCATGAGCCCCATCCGGGAATCTTTTACATCATTCTGCATCTACTCCAGAAACACAACCACCTTGCCACTGGGACCTGGACTCCATCCATAGAGAGCCCAGGCCTAACGGAATAAGGCCACTTCACTGTTCTCATTTCCAGCATGATGAGAATACGTAACGCTGTCTGTATACCCCTGACATATATGTAGGTCCATGCTGTAGGAAAGTGCTATGGTGTTTAAGTGAAGGGTAGTGTTTTCTCAAATCTTGCTATACTCTTTTAAGATTAAGACTAAGATGAGTTTTGTTGATCTCAGGAGGGTTTAGAGGGACGTTGGAGTTTCTTTAAGTTCTTGTATCCTAACTGCTTTATTGTTATATGATACATATATCATGGTATGACTGTGAGCAACAATAATAAAAACATCAACAGTAATAATAATTATTGTCATCAAGTGGGCTATATTCTCATACCATCCACATACAGGTATACACATACAGAAAACAGTAGGTTACTGGTTCTAATCTTCTGGTTGGCAGAGTGATGCCACCATTGGGTCCTTGAGCAAGGCCATTAACCCCAATTGCTCCAGGGACTGGCTGATTCTACTTTCTCCTCTATGCCAGTTTCATGAGGTGGCCTCCTGGGATGCTATTCCACCTGTCCTGAAGGAGGTCCCACATACACTATATGAACAATAGTTTTGGGACACACCTTTTAATCATTGAATGCTTTTTTGCATGTTTCTTTTACCACAGGTGATTAAAATCAAGCACCTAGTCATGTAGTCAGGTTTACAAACTTTTGTGAAAGAATGAGTCATTCCGAAGAGCTCAGTGAATTCAAGTAGTGTACTGAGCACTGTAATAAGATGGCACCTTCGCAGTAAGTCGCGGTAAGTCAGTTTGTTTCTTCCCTGCTAGATATTCCAAGGTCAATTGTAAATGGTATTATTGCAAAGTTGAAGCGTTTAGGAACAACAGAAACTCAGCCGTGATGTGGCAGACCATGTAAAGTAAAAGAGTGGGTCACCTGAGTGCTGAACCATGTAGTGCATAAAAGTTGCCAACATTCTGTTGAGTCAGTAACTGGAGAGTTCCAAACTTCTTCTGGCATTAAACCCAGCACAAAATCTGTGCATTGGGAGCTTCATGGAAAGGGCTTCCATGGCTGAGCAGCTGCATGCAAGACTCACATCACCAAGCATAATGCCAAGTGTTAGATGGAGTGGTAAAGCATGCCACCACTGTACTGGAGCAGTGTAAACATGTTCTGTGGAGTGATGAATCACGATTCTCTGTTTGATAGCAGTTTGGGGAAGGCCCTCTTCTGTTCTAGCATGACTGTGCCCCAGTGTACAAAGCAAGGTCCATAAAGACATGGTTGGGTGATTTAGGTGTGGAAGTACCTTACTGGCCTGCATAGAGCCCTGAGCTCCACCCCATGGAATGCTTTTGGGATGATCTAGAATGGAGATTGCCAGCCAGGTCTTCCCATCCAATATCAGTGCCTGACCTCACACATTCTCACAGGCATACTCCAAAATCTTGTGGACTGCCTTCCCAGAAGAGTGTCAGCTGTTATAGCTGCTGTGTTGGGGGCTCCATATTTATGCCTATGCATTTAGAATGGGATGTCATAAATGTTCCTGTAGATATAATTACCAGGTGTCCCAATAGTTTTGTACATATAGTGTATATGCTGAGCACTCATTGGCCGATTTTCCTTCACTCTCTGGTCTTCTCCGAAATGATTTCTACTGTTTTTTGGTAAGATGGGCAGGTCATGTGATGTGACACTTTATAATTCTTCTTTGGAGGTGGCTTGGTATGTCCAAACTTGTGATTGGCAGTCTATACATCATGCTAGATTTTGTATTCATGAACAACACCTTTACTACTCTTAATCTGTATCAAGGATGATGAATAAGGAGCAATTTTAACATCATTTGATTTATAGTTGGTCTCTGTTCTGAACTAATAGGCAGATGTGAGCGATGACTGTTGAGAAGCCATGATCTTCACCTCTGCCTCCGAAATGGTCTCCTTTTCCTGCCTTACAAAAGTGGTATGTTTTTTCTTTAGTGCTGACTGGCTCAGATGAGCTTGTCCATTGAACAGCTGTTGGAGATGTACAGGCAGCAGGAAACTCGGTGGATTAGGAATCTATCATATGACCACTGGGCCCTTGACCTCACCTGCTCCGGATACACTGGCTGACCCAGCTTTCCTGACTTGAGTGTCTGCTAAATAAATAAATGTAAATGCCCGTGCTTCAGTTGCACTACTTGGAAGCATATTCCAAAACAACACTGCCTTTTGTATACTAAAATATTTAAACTGTTGTGGTCTAAGATGTCCTATTAGATTCTATTTGAGCCATGTGTTCCTAAAGCTAACCTACTACCATAACGTGATAGAGAATATAATTATCAATTAACTTCCTAATTCTTCTCAAGGCTTGAATACTAGAATACCCCACTCAGTCACAGATGGCTGGATGGATGGATTTGTGTCTGTGTATCTCATTATTTATACTTATTTATATTTATATTTATTTCCCTTTAAATATCTAACACTGCTGGTTTGGACTCTGTGTCCAGTGGGTTGTTGGTTCAAATCCTGGGGCCAACAAACTGAAGCTTTGGGCCCATGAAAAAGGCCCTTAACCATAAATTGGTCCAAGGGTCTCTGCCTGCTGGCTGACCCTACACTTTGACCTTAAGCTTGCTGTCATCTGTATAATGTGTCTGTATGTCTGTGGGGTAGGTGAAAAGACTTACCCCACAGGGATGAATAAAGTATCACAATACTGTACTATTTATCATGCACAATGAAGGAAGGTCCTATGTGCATCCATCAAAGCTCTTTGTGCCTCACGTTGGACAAAAGCATCTGATGAATATACCATAGTGACAATGACTGTTGTGATTCGGTGAAGCAATTGAGTAGGCAGAGTTTTATTCAGGAGCAGAGAAAATGGATGCATGTTCCCATAAGAACCGCTGCTTCACAGATCAATGACTCTCCGTTCGTGCAGGTGCAGCGTCGAGCAGTTCTAATTTTGGTTAATGGAGTGTAGTAGGCTATCATTAAGAGGCCATTTAATGAACTGGATTTTATTGTTTTACCCTTTATAATAAGGGGGTTCTCTGTGGCGGTTGGTGATCACATGTCGCACCTTTTATTTGCCTTGCAGCTGTGCTGCTTTTGTTTATTTCTGTAGGTAATTGGTAACAAGTCTGGCTTGCTTGGGGTCATGCTAATGCAGTTACAGATGGAGCAATCCTTCTCTGATGTGTTTGATCTCCTCTGAACAAGGGGTGTATATAGTGGGCCTGGCCCCAGCTGAAAGCAGATTGGCCCCTGGCGTGCCCCCACCCCTGTCACTCACCGATTCAAAAGATTCCATTGGCTAATGATAAGGTTGGCCCCTCTGTATGAATTATGGCCCCCCACCTGAAGAAAAATTGCCACTGGAAATAATCCTTCTTTGATCTCCTCAGAATTGATTAAATTGGTCTCACTATCTCTGCACTGCAGGGTGCACTGCAGTGCTAGTGTCCCAGCGTGAAAGAGGTCATTTGCATGTCAAGGCATGAGCTTACCAGAGTCTCTTATGATAGTTCTCTGAAAATCCTGCAGGTTAAACATTTCTGATGCTTGCTAGCTACATATTTCGCAGCACTTGAAACTCATATAGTTTAGCCCCATGAATCACAGTTATCTTTGGTCATTAAATAATGGCTCAAATTAAAAAAAAATTTGAACCATAATAATTGGTGATTATTAGTGTTTTATAAGCTAGGCATTTAAGTAAAAATTTAGTTTTTTTTAGTTAAAAAAAAGCGCAAAAGAGAATTTGTCAGTTTATATGTAATCATTGTTACTAATACCTTGCAGAAATTGTCTGTTGCAGGGTGCCGGTGTTTTATTCCTGCTGTACTAATATTTCTTTTTGCCCTAGATGTCACACACAGTTCAAAAATACACATATTCTTGCATCTACTCCCTGATGTAAAAATAGTTACCATGTGTTCTAGTTGAAATGTGAGCTTCCTTTCAGTATCCTGTACTCCACAAATACTCTGGAATGTAGGTGCTGTTGCTGTTGTTGTATGGGTATTGAAATCATTACAGGTCTTGGGAAATTTATGATTCTATCCAATTTTATTCAAACTCTGAATTCTTAACACTTTTCTTACTCTTTTCCTTTGTCTAGTGGGAATGAGAATGCCCCCTGATCTTGGTCCTCTGAGAGGTAGGCCTGTCTGACTGGTGTGTGTAGCTGCTGGCCAGTCTGTAGGAGCCCCCCCTGCTGGCCAGACCTGTGCAGCTGAGCCAGCCGCCACGCAGCACACCCACGCGATGTGCCTCTCAGGCGCCATGAATGCGGGCGAACAAAGTGCGAGCCGGGAGCCGGGCACAAGCAACGGAGTTCTGCTAGAGCCCTTCATCCACCAGGTGGGCGGCCACAGCAGCATGATGCGCTATGATGACCACACCGTGTGCAAGCCGCTCATCGCCCGCGAGCAGCGATTCTACGAGGCCCTGCCACCGGAGATGAAAGAGTTCACCCCCAAATACAAAGGTGAGTGGGCAGGGCTGGGCTCTGGTCACATGTCAATGCACACCTCTGGACCAGGGACCATCCTTCTTGACCTTCAGTTACTGAATATCAGCCGACATTCCCTGGCACAAGGGCATGATGGGCAATTGCCCGAGGCAGTATCCTCTTAGGGGGCACTGACTTAGCAAGCCGCTTGCACCACGTCCCTGCCCCCCTCCTGGCACACATCACCACTGGTGACTTCCCTGATGCACCCTGTTCCAGACAAAGTAAAATTGTGGATTGAAAATGTGCCAGGAGTGGGTGCCAGCAGTTACACTTGCGTAGGGCCTCACGGAGGCTTTGACCGGCATTGTACAGAGGCTCCGCCCAGGGCCTGACTGTGGCCCCAACAGAATCTGCCACGCCGAATAGGATGGATCAGAGGCAGGATGGATCCCGACCACTCGGCCCCATTTTGGAGAGCAGGGCAGCCTCTCTGACAATGTGCAGGCCAGAGCCGCTTCCTGAAGCTGGTACCTCATCCGCTCTTAAATCTATTTAGACAGCACATTCTTCTCCTTGGACACAATGACAGACTGCACGTCATAAGAGCCGCCGCAGTGTTGAAGCAGGAAGGGCGCCCGGACTGGAGCACTGGAGCAGCACTTCTTCTAAGATTGTGCCTCCCCGGACAGCTCATTTTACTGATGTATTGCCCTCACTTTACAGCACTCATAACCTAAAATTGTTTTAATGTACAAAACTACTGTCTTCCATAATCTGGGTTTAAACTTTGGTAAAGAAACACAGGAGTTTACATTGATGAAGATACCACTCTACTACCTCTATAATTATTGTTGTTGTAGTTTTTAACAATTTATTATTACATCCATCCATCCATCCATCCATTTCCTACCACTTTTCCGGGTTGGGTCACGGGGGCAGCAGCCTAAGCAGGGAAACCTAGACTTCCCTCTCCTTGGCCACTTCGTCCAGCTCTTCAAGGGGATTCCCGAGGCGTTCCCAGGCCAGCCGAAAGACATAGTCTCTCCAGCATGTCTTGGGTCTTCCCCGGGGCCTCCTCCCAGTGGGACATGCCCAGAACACCTCACCAGGGAGGCGTCCACGAGGCATCCTGACCAGATGCCTGAGCCACCTCATCTGGCTCCTTTCGATGCGGAGGAGCAGCGGCTCTACTCTGAGTCTCCCCCCGAATGACTGAGCTTCTCACCCTATCTCTAAGGGAGAGCCCAGCCACCCTGCAGAGGAAACTCATTTCGGCCGCTTGTATTCACGCTCTTGTTCTTTCAGTCACTACCCACAGCTCATGACCATAGGTCGACTGGTAAATCGAGAGCTTTGCCTTTTGGCTCAGCTCCTTCTTCACCATGACAGACTAATGTAGCGCCCGCATCACTGCTGACGCCGCACCGATCTGCCTGTCGATCTCCCGCTCCATCCTTCCCTCACTCATGAACAAGACCCCGAGATACTTGATCTCCTCCACTTGGGGAAGGCTGAGAACCATGGCCTGGAGGTGCTGATTCTCATCCCAGCCGCTTCACACTCGGCTGCAAACTGCTCCAGTGAGAGCTGGAGGTCACGGTCCAATGACGCCAACAGCACCACATCATCTACAAAAAGCAGAGACCTAATCCTGAGGTCACCAAACCAGACACCCTCAACGCCCTGGCTGCACCTAGAAATTCTGTCCATAAAAGTTATGAGCTGACACCTTACCGTGGTGGAGGGGTTTGCGTGTTTCAGTGATCCCAGGAGCTAATTTGTCCGGGGCTTTATGCCCCTGGTAGGGTCAACCAAGGCAAACAGGTCCGGGGTGAGGAACCAGACAAAGTGCAGCTCAAAAACAACCCTTATGATGTATACGAACATGGAGGCACAGTTTCCCTCGTCCGGACGCAGGTCACCGGGGCCCCCCCCTTGAGCCAGGCCTGGGGGCGGGGCTCGACGGCAAGCGCCTGGTGGCCAGGCCTGCATCCATGGGGCCTGGTCGGGCACAGCCTGAAGGAGAAACGTGGGTCCCCCCTCCAATGGGCTCACCACTCGTAGGAGGGGCCATCTGGGTCAGGTGCAGTGTGAGCTGGGCAGTGGCCGAAGGCGGGGACCTTGGCAGTCCGATCTTCGGCTGCAGAAGCTAGCTCTAGGGACATGGAATGTCACCTCTCTGGCGGGGAAGGAGCCTGAGCTGGTGCGCAAGGTTAGTTTCCGACTAGATATAGTCGGGCTTACCTCAACGCATAGCCTCACCAAACTCCTCCCACACCCGAGTTTTTGCCTCAGCGACTGCCGAAGCCGCATTCCGCTTAGCCCCCCGGTACGCATTAGCTGCCTCTGGAGTCTCACAAGCCAAAAAGGCCCAGTAGGACTCCTTCTTCAGCTTGACGGCATCCCTCACCGCTGGTGTCCACCAGCAGGTTCGTGGGTTACCACCACGACAGACACCGACCACCTTACGGCCACAGCTCCGGTCAGCCGCCTCCACAATGGAGGCGCGGAAGATGGCCCATTCGGACTCAATGTCCCCCGCCTCCCCCGGGACAAGGGAGAAGCTCTGTCGGAGGTAGGAGTTGAAGCTCCTCCTGACAGGGGATTCCGCCAGACGTTCCCAGCAGACCCTCACAATACGCTTGGGCCTGCCAGGCCTGAATGGCTTTCTCCCCCACCAGCGAAGCCAACCCACCACCAGGTGGTGTTCAGTTCACAGCTCTGCCCCTCTCTTCACCCGAGTGTTCAATACATGCGGCCGCAAGTCCGACGACACGACCACAAAGTCGATCATCGAACTGTGACCTAGGATGTCCTGGTGCTAAGAGTACATATGGACACCCTTATGTTTGAACATGGTGTTCATTATGGACAATCCGTGACGAGCACAGAAGTCCAATAACAAAACACCACTCGGGTTCAGATCGGGGGGGCGTTCCTCCCAATCACGCCTCTCACCGTCATTGCCCACCTGAGTCCTCCAGCAGAACAAGAGAGTCCCTAGGAGGAGCGCTCTCCAACACCCCTTCCAAGGACTCCAAAAAGGGTGGGTATTCTAAACTGCCGTTTGGTGCATAATCGGAAACAATAGTCAGGACCCGTCCCCCCACCTGAATGCGAAGGGAGGCTACCCTCTTGTCCACTGAGGTAAACCCCAATGTACAGGCGCCCAGCCAGGAAGCAATAAGTGTGCCCACTCCTGCTCGGCGCCTCTCCCCGCGAGTAACTCCAGAGTGGAAGAGGGTCCAACCCCCCTCAAGGAGACTGGTTCCAGAGCCCAAGCCATGCGTCGAGGTGAGGCTGACTATGGTCTTTTGAGCTGCACTTTGTCTGGTTCCTCACCCAGGACCTCTTTGCCTTGGGTGACCCTACCCGGGGCATAAAGCCCCGGACAACTTAGCTCCTGGGATCACTGGAACAAGCAAACCGCTCCACCATGATAAGGTGTCAGCTCCAGGAGAGGGGTTTATTATTACAATTACGTAAAAATTATAAAAATTACAATAATGCGATGGGTTGGTGCCCCGTCCTCTGTTGCTGGCCTATCTGTCTATCTGTTATTATCATTGTCATTATTATTATTGTTGTTGTTGTTGTTTTTATTATTATTATTATTATTAATAATAATAATAACAACAATAATAACAATATTATTATATGGTGCACTAGCAATAAAAGGGCCTTGAAAGAAACAAGCCAGATGACTGATTTTCTCCTGACAAGCACTGCTTTATCTTGGGACAGTGACACAGAATAACATTTTAGGAAGATGAGACATCCTGTCCTACCACTTGCCCGTTTATGCGCAGCGACATCCTGAGCTGCTAAGTGCCTTTGCTGTGCTCTGCATGGTGTTGGCGAGGTGGCATGGTTGAGCTCGCAGAGTGAATTCGCATCATTTAGACATAATTTTGATAGCTCTGTGTTCTGTTACGCTGTTTCTCATCCACTGAATAATAATAATTCCTTGTGTTTATAATAGCCAGTGTTCTTCTGCATTGCAATGAGGATTTTGGCAGGATTTGTGGGCTTCTGTCATCTATCACATTTTTTTCTTCTCCAAGTATCTAGGTGAGATGTTCACAGACTGTCCGGTGTGTGGGGGTGGTTTGTGGCTCTGCAGGTTAGGATTCTGCGCCTGTGATTGGAAGGTCACCAGCTTGAATCCCAGGGCTGGCTGGCTGACTGATGCTGCCGTTGGGTCCCTGGGCAAGGCCCTTAACGGTAACACTTTAGTTGAGGGGCCACAAATAATGCAGTAATACATACTTAGTTGCATTAATTAACCATTAACTATGTGTTACTTCATCATTAATCAATCATGACGATTCATGTATTCTGCAGGAACTTCATTAGTTAGTTCATTAGTTAATCATTAACTAATTCATGTTCATAATTAGTACTTCAGTAGTCAATGAGGTACTACTATAATTTGTGGCCCCTCAACTGAAGTGTTACCCCCTTGACTGCCAGATCCAGGCCCACTGCACACTGACTGACCCTGCATTGTGACCCCCAGGCTTGCTCTCACCTATATTTGTGTCTGTGTGGTGCATGGAGAGCAAGATTGGATAGCAGAAAAAATAATTTCCCTGTGGGGATGTATAAAACTAGTCTGCCCTACCTGTTATTCCTCATTCCCTCTTGGTCCCTAGTTCCAGGCTCATTTGCATTTTATAAAAAAAAATTTTAAAAAGCAACATACAAAAACAGGGTCAAACAGGCCTTGGGGCAGGGGCCCAACAGTTGCATCACTCATTTATCACTGGGATTTGAACCAGTGACCTTCCGAGCAAAGACTCCTAACTCACTGAGCCACATACTGCCTCGCCGGTACTTTGTTTAAAACGATCAGTCCCGATGTGTCTCTCTCTCCCCCCAGGTCTGGTGCTGGTGTGCTTCGAGGGTGACTGTGATGGCTACATCAACTTGGTGGCGTACCCCTTCGCGGAGAGCGAGGCCATGGGGTGCGATGACGTGGCCGACCCGGAGCAGTCGCGCCGCAAGCAGTCCCGCCAGAGCCTGCACCGCGCCGGCAGTGACCACAGGGAAGATGCCGATGGCATGGAGAGGTGGGCAGGGCTTAGAAAATAGGGGAAGCCGACCACTGAGAGGAGGAAACCTGAGAACAAAGAGATTTGGGAGCGGTCAAGTGGTCGTTTAGGCCTGCTGTACAGGGGCAATTCTAGGACCTTTCAAGGTGGGGTGCATAAGAGGAACCATAATTCATACTGAGAGGCCAACCTTATAATTAACCAATGATATGGTTTGAATCAGTGAGTGACAGGAGAGGGGGCCAATCATCTTTCAGATGGGGACCACACTCCTGTGGCCCTGGGGATGTAAAGGTAGAATAAAGTAATGATCCAGGCTGTGTTTTAGGTAACCCATAGGGTTTCTTCCCTGCTCAAGCAGCTTTCCACGCCTAAATAAGGTATATCACACCCAGTTTTCGTTGCCCTCAAAACTCCCAATTACCAGAAAAACAGGATTATTTTGCTGAATTCCAATGAATATTTCACCTGTGGTGACAGTGAGTCCTGTGACTTAGGCCTCAGAAATATCACTATAGCCATTACACTGTCATCTCAGGGAATGAGGCATGGAGAAGAGAGGATATAATCCATTTATATTCTTATCTTAAAAGCCTCTTAAGAGGTCTCCCAGTGATGCATATTTCAAAGACAGACATAAACATCTCAGAGGAAGACATGCTGGAATGCCGTTTAGGAGAAAGTGGCTTCTGCTTTTAAGAACCGTGGCCACTGGATCATCCCCTCCAAATGTCCCAGATGGGTCTTTATAGTCCCCGCTCAGGCACGGCTATGAGAAATACATTCCTTGTCGGGACCCTGTAACCTAAACGCTTCGCACATGTCTGCGGGCTGAATAAATGTGAGATTTCCCTTTCAGAATGATATACTCCAAATGTAATATGAGGTGCATGTTTTAGCTTTGTTGAAAAATTGCCTGTCTCTGCCCCCTCACAGCAGCCCCCAGGAGCCCGAGAGCCCGCACCTGCATCTGCTCCGCTCGGATGTCTCCTTCCAGATGCTGGATGGCAACAGCGGTCCAGCCACGGAAAAGATGGGCCACAACCCCTGGAGCCTGCGCTGCCACAAGCAGCAGCTGAACCGCATGCGCGCCGAGTCCAAGGACAGACGGCTCTACAGTATCCTCTCCTGTGCCCGGCTGGGGGGCGCGTGTCTGACTATAAGGGCCATCCTTCCAAGTGGTCCGCACATACATAAGGACTATGTCGTCTAAGCCAGGGGTTCCCAAACCCTGGGGCTGTGGAACGTTGGGGGTTTTGCGGGGCAGTCAGCTAACTTCCAAAAATGAGCTACAGTTTACTGTATATATTTTCAGTTTTTTACTACCCCTCGGGTCTGCGCACAGTAAAGGGTTTGGAACCTAAGTTAAAGTCAGTGTGTGGTTAAAAAATTTTCAATGTTTTTTACCCATGTTTTGTTTTTTGTTTTAGCAGTGCATGAAGCAGGGCATTGTGCTACTATTTCTGCACTGTAATGTTCAGTTTACTCTTACTACACAATTTTTTTGTAAAATAAATTTGGTTAAAAATTTTTAAGATGTGGGTTGTGACTTAATGACCAAGAAAGTATGTGGGTCCTGAGCAGGGCCTTAGTGGAAAAGAGATTACATTATATGGTTTGCACCCCACAAGCAGATCAGCCCAACAAGAATTCTCCCGGTTAGCTAATCTGTCATTGGCCCTGAGGCTAAATCAGCTGAGAGCCCCTAATCGAAGCCTTTAACAGCCATCAGTGGGCATCCTTATTACCGAGGAATCGTCAGCATTTTGGCTCCGTATGGCACAGTTTAGGTCTTTCCTGGTTCAGATGGTGTTGGTCTGCCTGAGTTTGTTACACCATATGAAGGAGTTCCTTGACCCCCCGGCCTATCAGAGTTCCTGCTGCTAGAGAACGTGGTGCACCGCTTTGGGCGGCCTTGCATCCTGGATCTGAAGATGGGTACGCGGCAGCACGGTGACGATGCCACCGAAGAGAAGGCTGCCCGCCAAATTAGGAAGTGCGAGCAAAGCACGTCGGGCTCGCTGGGTGTGCGCGTCTGTGGCATGCAGGTGAGGGAGGCAACATACTGCTCTCAGCCCAGAAGAGGGCGGCATTTAGTTAATGTTTTTTGGTCAGCGTATGTTTTCTTAACATATGTTCTTAATTGATAAGCGGAGCCAGCATGAGAATAAGAGCAGCTGCTTAGGGCCCAGAGGCCACCAGGGGGCACCCCATCTGATCAGCCTGTCAGAATGGGAAGGAGGATGACAAATGAAAACTAGGTTAATCACATCATGCTTAGGGCCCTAACAAGGGTTGGGCCGGGCCTGTTGCATGCATTTATAAATATTTGTTGGCAGGGCAGCCAAACGTTTTGCTCTGATCAGCAGGGACAGGATCACCTGATTCACGCCTTTTCTCTATTTTCTGCTGCGCATGTCAGAGTTTGCAATAATGATTAAATAAGTTTTTCACATGCATGTTTTTTACGCAGGTCTACCAGGTAAACACGGCGCACTACCTCTGTAGGAACAAGTACTACGGCCGAGGCTTGTCTGTGGAGGGCTTCCGGCAAGCTCTGTGCCAGTTCATGCACAATGGCATTCAGCTACGAAGGGACCTATTCGAGCCCATTCTGGACAAGCTGGTTCGTCTCAAAGCAGTGCTGGAGAAGCAGGCTTCCTATCGCTTCTACTCCAGCTCCTTACTTATCATCTATGAGGGCAGGGAACCCTGGCTCGGGCCATCTGGGCAGGATGGGCAGGTGGGCCATGGACCTTCAGAACCTGTCCCATTACCTCATACCCCAGTGGCCTCCTGTGACTTCCCTCTGCAGCCTCCAGCTGCTTCTCCCCCGCCCTGTGTGGATGTCCGCATGATAGACTTCGCTCACACCACATTCAAAGGCTTCAGAGATGACCCCACGGTTTACCATGGGCCTGACAAAGGGTTTGTGTTTGGCCTGGAGAGTCTCATCAGGGTTCTGGAAGGCATTCGGAAAGAGATGCAGGAACCGGGAAAAGGGCATAATAAATGTGCAAAACCTTTCTGTTAACTCAGATCTTGAATAAATGCTTAGCAAAGTGGATGCTGTGCCAGATGTGGTCTCCATATAGTTGTTATGGTTGCCCTCATTAGCACATAGTAGGATGGTAAACTAGGTCACTTATCACTCCCACAAGGGATTTCCAAATACTGCAGCAAACTGCAGTCTGCTCAGAGCGGGTCCCTGGTGAGCTTTGGCGGTGGTGGGTGGGG
>JAODKM010000099.1:19226625-19239541 GCA_026780845.1 Petrocephalus sullivani | reverse complement strand
AAGCATGCTCACTCTTTCATTTTCTGTAATGTTAGCATGCCCAGGGGGGTTGGGCAGCCAGTTGACCTTGGACCCCCGGAGGTTTTTTTTCTCCCTGCTTGGGAGTTTTTGGTTCTTCTCCTCCGTTGTCAATTGGCTTTTTCTGTCTTTTCTCTCTGTTCTGTCTTCTTTAATTCTATGTATTTTATCAATATATATTAATGTATTCTACACCGATGTAAAGCGCCCTGGGACAACCCTGTTGTGAAGGGGGCTATATAAAGATAAACTGAATTGAATTGAATATGTGAGTATTCTGCCCGGGCTTGACCCAGCCACCTTATGATTACAGGAACAGAGGCTTAACCTGCTCAGCCACACATCATGTTATTATTATTACAAGAATACTTTCTCGAAAATTAGTAGTGGTCCAGCTTCCCTTGGCACTGGGACATATTCTGTGTTCTTTAGTTTTTAAACACTTGAGGGAGGATTATGGGCCCATTTTTCCATGTGGAACTTTCTCATTCCTTTAACCTAGAGAGTGATTTTTCAGGTGTGTTTGGGGTTATTGCCATGCTGGGAACTCCAGCTGTAACTATGTCCTGGCCTTGTGGCAAAGACAAAAAGTTTTTATAGCCAAAATATTTCTCATGTGACTTGGTAGGGCTCCTGATGTAATTGATAAAATGTGATACAGTGATATAGTTTCACAGTAGGAATAAAGTTTTTTGTATGCATTCCACCATACAGCAAATGTTTGCATGGCCTAAAGCTGGGCATACACTGTGCGATTTTCGGCCCATTTTGAGCCAATTTTTAACTCGTGTGATAATTCCTGGAGTCGGGCCGAATTTCAGCTTGATCGTGCGTCGCATATCATATAGTGTACAGGATGTAAGGAGCACCGATTCCCCCCTCCCGACCAGGTCCCGACCGGCATTCGGATGATCGTGAGAAAATCGTTTGGAATTTTGGTCCCCCGTCGTGGGGATATCGCACTGTGGAAGCGGAGCCACCAGCTGACTCGTACAGTGTGTGGATATAAATCGTGAGCTTTGCCTTTTCATCGCATGCGATTTAGTTGTACAATTTGAGCTGGCTGTTTGCAGAACGACTGGAAAAATTCCCAGCTTAAGAGTGTGCTCTCATTGAATCATTTCACCCAGTACCAGTTATGTTTGGTGACCTCCAGTCACTCCAGGTTGTTCATCTCAGCACTGGCTTTCTTCGTGGAACTCTTCTAATACCTCCAGACTGCCCAAGGCATAAGCGAACTAAGTGGCTGCTTAGGGCATAGTGGCCACCAGGGGGCCCCTCCATCACAACATAAAGGAAGATAAACAACAACTAGGTTAATCACATTTTGCTTTAGACCCCAATACGGGTTGGGCTGGCCCATCTAACAGCCTTTTCTCATAGATATGGCATCCAGTTACTGATATAGAAAGCCTCCCATTCTTCAACAAGCATCTAGGTCAGGAGTGGGAAATTTTATCCGCAAAGGGCTGGTGTTCATGCAGGTTTTTCGGATAACCTTTAGATCAGCTGTTCAAACCCAGGTGTGAGGACTCTTTGGCCAATCAGTCCACTAATTAGTAACCTAACTAGGGAGTTGCTGCCAAAATCCGTATACACAACAGCCCTTTCTGCCCACTCCTGATTTAGATAAAATGGAATGGTGTCCTCTTTTTGGTAGTGATGTAGCCAAGACCAGAGTGCATCAAGACTGAGACAAGACCAAGACCAAGGCAGAGCTACACCAAGTCAAGATCAGAAACAGGCTAATGTTTGAGTCTACATAAAATAGCACATTATAAAATGAGGGGTATAGGCACCATCTTGGGGCTAGGCAGTTTGGCCTTTTGTGTCAAATTTGTATCCCAGTATCCCAGTATAATTTGAACCATTGATTTTTTTTGTTCTCTTTTTCAATATAAATGCTTCTGGAAAGGTAAAGCACAGATATGGTTGTTGCATGATGCAAGGGCATAGGTTGGGTCTCAGTGTTAAAACCAACACAAAGCATAATGAAAAACTCTGGGTATTAGACAGAGGAGACAATCAGTGAGGAAAAAATGGAGTCTCACACCACATGATGATACCAAAATCTTGTCTTTCTGGCAAGTTAACCATTGGAATATTCAGTAGGTCTAGTTACCTAGTAGGGGGGTTAAAATTAATAATAAAAAAGAAATTATTAAGATTAAAAATCCTTTGTCTCCTCCTTTCCTTTCAAAGAAGTGACAATAATCAGCTTCTTGCTGAATTTTTATGCCATTATAAAACAGGAAATCATGAATGTTTCTGATTACATTTATTCTTGTAAATAAATCTGCAATGAAATTGTCTTTATTTGAATAAAAAAGCTTTGTCAGTATGTTGGGATGATGACACATGTTTCTCAGATTAATAGTATTACTCATTTATCTAAAACATAGGCTTGAGAATAGAATGTAGCTTAATTGTGTAATTTATAAACATGTTATGTTAATTTTGATGTAGAGTACTTAAAATTGAATTTGTAGTAGTACCCATTACACACCTGTAGAGACCACAGGAATGTGATCCTATGAAACTTTGTCCTAGACTGTAACACTGCAAGTCCAAATACAGCACAGTCTGCCTCTCAAACACCCTTCACAGGCCACCAGCCACTCTCTGTTGGGACTGAATGTGAATTGAACCATGTAACATAGTACCAGGTCAGTTTTTTTTTCCTGCTTGCCTGAATATGATTTAAAAGTTGTTTATTACACAATTGAAGCAGCAAGAAAATAAAAACACAGAAGCTCAGGGAAACTTTAAAGTCTTATTGAAGACCTAGCCACACTTCAGGAACTTCAGCAACTTTAATGTCTTCATTGAACGAGGCTGACTGGAGCAACTGACCGTTCCCTAACCCTACATAGTAAGTCTAATTTCTGGAGCTGCCATTAAAGCTTGACACCTCCTAAGCTGATGCGCTGTTAGTGGAACAGAGTGAAGTTATACAAAGCACCCTGAAACAGCTCAGTGTGTTCGTGATAGACATTTTGCACTGAGGCACACTGTATTTCAAAGGCACAGGAATTTATCCATTAAATTCCTTTGTTGGGGGAAAAATCAAAGGCAGATAATTACTTTATGATTTTCCCCATACAATTGTTTTCATCAGTCTTATCAGAACACCCAGCTGGAGATTTCAGAAGGAATCATATGTAAATATGTACAAGCTGAGCTTTCAGTCAACAACAGACAAGTCAACTGTACTGACTTCCAATCTTGGCACATTTCCTGATACAACATTAAAGCTGAGTGAGAAAATTGTGATAAATTGTGATCTCAAGAAAATATAGTTTTTGTGGAAACTTTGCTGCACATTAAGTAAAGAAGGAATATAAACATCTTCTACACATTACAATGTGACATGCATTTAGTAGCTTTTTCACAAAATGCTACCCTACATGTCTTCTAAGGATGGCATTGCACTGGTGTAGCATTCATGTGTTTTTTTATAAACACATGTAAAGATTAGGCACTTATATATCACAACATCTTGATTTGACAGTTACAAAAAGCTCACATTGTGATTGCTTTTATTGATTTCTAAGAAAGATTATCTTCTAGTACCTGTGCTGGATATAATGTATCCTGGGCGTCTTTGATATAATGATGGAGAGACAGGATTTCAGATGGGCTCCTGCCATCTTTCTCACAGGTTCAGTCTTTAGTCCCCTTGGCCTACTGTAGTGCTGTATTCAGTGTATTATTGCCTTGATGATGCTCACTGCATGCTGTTTCCTGCCAATTTATGTGACGTAACCCAGAAACTTGTACCTGAGGACTCCTCCTTCAGTTTAATTTGTACTGCCACTGGAACACAATGGGTACAGTTATTAAGCTCATGTATGACTGACTGATATCCTGCACTGCACCACAATAACCCAAAGTATCTAGGCAAGGTAAGAATTCTGTAACTACATTGTGTAACATCTCGTAGATGAAATGTACAGTCTGTGAAAGGTGCAATACCAGGAACGGCATGGGATGGCAGTATAACAACACCATGTCAGCTACTGCAGAAGCAGCCTTATCCTGCTTCTCTTGTATATAATATATGAAGATAGTGCCAGATAACAACCTATTAAAAATTCACAGCAGGCTTCAGTCATCAATACTGTATTGAGCTTTTTTTGTTACATCCTTTTTTGTCATATCCACTGAACACAGACTACCTTGGCCAGTTTTTCTTTGACCCTATATATTGCTTGAACCTTAATCATATTTTCACTTGCTATTGTCTAATATTTATTTTTTAGTTTCTTTTATAGTTACTTTTATCTGTTTTAGAATAATATCCTTTGTAATATTGGAGTTAGGGTTACATTATATTCAAATTGGCAAACAGTAATATAATTTATTAAAAAGTGAGATGCACTTTGTTGAATACTGTTTCTTATGTGCACAACTGCTTAAAATAATTAATTAGCAACCTGTGAAATAACATTTCTGACGCAATACAAACTTTATTAAAAAAATGCTCATATTCATTGTGGCTTGTTGCTGCTTGGCTGAGAAGCATTGTGTCTCACGAAAAGATCCCAATTTCCAACTAAAGTGTGCACCTGCTGGCATAAACCCACATGCTCGGGTGGATGGATTTCACACAAATGAGAGGGTTCTGCACCAATCTCTAAGCAGTGCACTCAGGGGAGATTAACTGATTTCATCTGCGTGCCTTCAACAATTCCCCACCATCCTCACCATCCAGTGAGGGAGAAATAACATAATTTACAATGAAGCAGCTTTTTGTGGAAATGTCCATGTGAACCAGACCCAAAAAGGATTTAGAGATGAGCTGGAAAATGCCTTTTATTTCAGGCTATTCCAGTCAATTAAGAGTCACATGGGGCGTCTGATTGTACTGACAACATTGTCTGACCTTTGTTAGTCCTTTTCTCATTTGCCTTGACAGATAACAGCGCTGCCCTTTAAAGGCCAGAGTAGATGTCCCACCATAAGGGTCATAGTGTCTATGGGTGGTAATTATCACTGGGTCATCCTAGGCAGGTAACAAGATTACCTTAACTGAAATGGGTTTTACGGCAATGAGCCATTAACATATACTGTGGAAGGGGGCAAAGACTGTGGTCTACAGAAATCATCAGGCAAACTCCTCAGTTAAGGTAACTTACATTGTGACTCATATTTTATAAAAAAGGGTCTCTTTATTCTTCTGTGGATGGTCTTTGACCACTGGTTGTTTGGAAAGGCATCGTACAACAATTAGTGAGCAAATTTCACCAATAAATGCGCATTGTTTTTTTTTATAAATTTACTTTTTTTTATAAATGAACTCCATCACAATTGTACATGACTGGCTGAGCTTAACACTAGCAATAAACACTGCAGTTTGAAAATGTTTACTCAAGTTGAATTTTGTCAAGCTTGCATCTGAATGCTGAACTGGGAAGGAGTTTTCTCGATATCATGAGTGCATGCTACATTGTTATTTTCTGATTGCATAATTTTCTGCCTGCATAATGTAATCTTTTCAGTGTAAGCTGCCGAACTGAGTAGCACTTTCTAGCACTTTCTAACTTTGACACTAATCACCAACCATGCAGCTTATTTGGCATATGAGATTTTTTAGGACTTTGGGAGTATATGTGGCACAGCAAGGGCTGTGGAACTCCTATGAACAGAAGATTTTGGCTCAAATCCTGTTATTAGTGGAGTGATTTCACTGTGGGGCTGTTGACCACAGCCCTAAATCACAGTTGCTCCAATGACTGTCTGATCCTGCTTTTTCAATTATAGCTTGCTTTGGATAAAAGCATCAGCTAAATAAATGTAAATGCTAAACTGAATTGGAGTGGCCAGTCGTGGTATGCAGTTGTCTATGATTATCTAAAAGCTGTTCAGCCTTGTATTACCTACTATATTTGTATATTTATCTATATATTTACTTTTTTCATGTGTAATTTCCTCACTCACGCTGTCAATGATTTATTTATTTTGTTTAACATAAGGCCTGTATTTATATATGCAGTTTTTATTCACTTTCTGATTACGTGATGTTTCAAATTTACTACATTGATCAGTACTGCTACTGACTGCATGCCAGGGTAAGTTCATGTGGTGAAAAATTAGAATGCAAAGGCATCCAAATATAGCCTCACAAATAATAATTCAAAGGGACAGATGGGTATGCATTTTGTAGCATGCTGGGACAATGGCTAGCTCACCAGGAATGGATTTTTATAAATGGCTACACTTGTTTAGTCATGCTACCTTTAGCAAGCTACACTAAACACATTGACTCTAAATATACTTTCTTCAACCTTGAAATGACCCTCATGAAAACCTTTTATTATAATTCTCACCGCACAAGGTGATGAAGGTGATGTCAGTATGTGCCTGGATTATCAAGTCCACCTTGCAGTGACTCAGAAAGAAATAAGGAAGCTGTGTCCCCCCCCCAAAGTGATTCCTCAATAAAGCATTTTCAATGTTGTACAATCACAATCAAGCAGCATTTCTTGAGCATTGTATGAATGGAGCTCGAAGCAACAAGATGCCCCACAGTTGCCATGGCAGGGGAGCTGCTAAAATCTGGTCTGTGTCATTGTCAATATGTGATTGGAAGCCACTTAGTGGTGGAACAAATCGGTTCTGTCCAAGCAAGGGAGTTGATGCTTAGCCATGGGACTACGGTTGACAACTGCCTTACTGAGATGTTGGGACCCTGCTAGTTTTCAGCAGTAATTGTTGATATGACGCTTCCAGAAAACCCCACTTAACACTCCAGCACAATGCCATAAGGCCCACAAAGTGAAATTTGTATTCATACATGCCTATTTTTATTAGCACTTTAAGATTTATTGGTTATTTGTTCCACAATATATTCAAAAAAAGAATTTAAAGTTTTTTATTGTTATTGTAGTATATGCAGAGAGATTACGCCAGTAACTTTCAAAACTTTCAAAAACTAACAAATAATATGAAGTAAGCAATGTATAAAGGAGGAAAAATACTCTTTACTTTGGCCTATATGCCAGATAAATGCTACTCTTGCAATAACTCCGCATGCACCCTCCAAGCCAATATTAATAATTTTCATCCTTGCTGTTTAAGTCATTCATGAACAGATGTGTTTGTGAGAAAGTGATTTATTTTGAAAATTTTTTTTCTTTATAAACACTGCAATACTAATTACAGAAATTGAATTTTATTTCCAATTTCCTTCATCCTAATTACGAAATACATTCAGCCACTTGTCCAGTTTGAACGGGTGAGTGTCATTGGTTGCTGAGAACTAGGGTTAAACCATTTCTGAAGGCATAGCTTTTGCCTACCATTGTTTAACATGCTAGGCATCCACTTTTTTTTCGTGCTTTTCTTCCTTTTTGTGGAGCCTATGAAATTAATCTTTGGATTGCAGGTTTGTGACTTAAATTATTGTTATCAACATTATTAATGATAATAAGTACAAAAACAACAACAACAACAACAACAATAATAATAATAGTAACAATAATAACAATAATAATATATTCTCGTCAGTATACAATTGCCTCATTTTGCTCAAACCTTGCCTTTTTGGCAAATAAACACGAGTGGATATTATAGTTTCAAATCAATTTCAAATCAATCAAGCGTTCATGAAGCTTTAGTTTTCTATCATTAATAGTGTGTGTGTGTGTGTGTGTGTGTGTGTGTGTGAGAGAGAGAGAGAGTGAGTGAGTGAGTGGGTTTGTATAGATCACATTTGGCAACCTGAAACTTCATTACTTTTGGGGACATTTTTTCAGGTCCCCGTTTGGATAACCTCAATTTTATAAAAATCTGTGAATGCAATCGAAAAACTAAAAATGCCAAAAGTCTTGTATTTTGTTTGGTTACTTATGGGTAAGGTTAGGGCTGGGTAGGGGTTAAGGTTGTCATTATTGGGACTAGGGTTTTTCCCATAGAAATAGGAACAGATAGGTACGTGAGGCTGTGTGTGTGTGGGTTTGCATAGACTACATTTTTGGGACCAAAATGTGTCTGTATGTGTGTGTGTGTATGGGGGGGAAAGTTGCAATCACTCAGTGCTGGTTGAGATACAGACCATTGCCATGATTATCTTACGGAGCCACTAGGTAGGCGTGAGCGAATATTTTTTTAATTAGTTTTGTGTTCCTTTTGGGCTACTAATAACGTCCATTTAGTATGAAAGATAGAATTCATGGAATAACATGTACAGATATGTCCAGTGAAGTGTGCTTTAAGCATTAAACTATGGGGATAATGCACACCCTATAATTTTTATTTGTGTCTTATAAGTGTTTATTAATAATTGCACTGTGTCCATTCACTGTCGATGACTGCAAGCAAGAGGGCCAGGTTATTAAACATGAAGTGTACGTAAAAACAAATTAAATAAATTTAAGGTGTTTTTTACGTGTATTATACACATTAAAATTCATATGCTTTTGACCTGTTTGGCATCGCGCTGGGTTGTCCTGGCTACTGGGGCCACTGCTCTAACATAACAGTGACGGTGACCCCGCTCGGCTTCAATAAAGACCTGCAGCCTCATGGTTAAACAGGGATTCCCTGCAATTTCTGAGTTCCCACTGAACCTCACGTTTACACGGCTGTATCTGTGCATCAAAGATTTCCGAGCTGTTTCTTTAGTGTCTATTTCTTTGAAACTGCGGATCAGACCCTTAACTGCTAAATGTCATTTTCCCGACAAATGCACAGTCAACTTGTGTACTTATGCAAATAGTTTTTGTACAAACAGTTTTGTACAAATAGTTTTTTTGAAAGATCGTGAGAAAGTGATGTGAGGCACCATGAGCTAGCCGACAGAGGGAGCGCGGATTACATGGTTACATGTTCATGGTGCCTTGAAAACATATTTTCATTTTGTTGGAATACTTTTTTTTCAGGTTTTATATTTTTGAATAGTGTCAAAGAGTATACTGTAGAAGTACCAAGAGGTGAAACTTTGTTGCAGTTTTGCCAGCAGTACCTAGATGGTGCTACGGTAGCGCCACGGCCATTGTGGACTGATAATTGCCAGCAGCATGATTGTCAGTGTGTGCAAAGGAGTAGTGTGTGGGAAGGAAAAGTGTAAAAAGTCACTTGCATTCATGGTGAACTTGCTCATACGAGAATTCATCACATATTGTGCACAAGAAACCTGCGAATGTCACAGACAAATCAGAAGCATAACAGAAATGTTAGAAAAGTCACCAGTAAATTAATCTGTCACACATATAGTT
This sequence comes from Petrocephalus sullivani, assembly GCA_026780845.1. Taxonomy (NCBI): domain Eukaryota; kingdom Metazoa; phylum Chordata; class Actinopteri; order Osteoglossiformes; family Mormyridae; genus Petrocephalus; species Petrocephalus sullivani. Next base: position 19,230,305 of record JAODKM010000099.1, on the reverse strand, counting down.
GGATGTGTGCACTGACATTGAATACTGTACATGTTCTTTCTGAATATTTGTGTAATGTAAGGAAAAAAAAGTTGTGAAGCCTCTACTATGTAATTTTCACGATCGCAGCTTGGTGCGGAGCAGGGAAGCAGGAATGGGAGTCCAAAGGATCGGGGAAAACACAGGGTTTATTTGTAGGAATCACGAAGGAAGCACAAGGCAGGTAGGAGCACAGCATAACGTCTATGACAGGAATGGGGAAACATACTCCAACGCGGACTGAAATACTCAGGACTAAGAGCAAGCAACGACGAACAGCTGGTAAACACAGGGATTCCACACGAGGTTAACGAGGGGTGTGGCGCACAGGAGGATCGGACAAGCTGGGCGTGACAGTAATACTGAATAGTGTACTCTTTGAATAGGCCTAACTAATGAGACTAGTGAAATAGAATCTCCAGTGATATAACAATCAGTTATTTCGGTAAAAAATATATATTTTCCCTCTGTGTTGTCCCCTTCATTTACTGTCTGTTGGAAATACCTTTAATCTTTTGTATTTATAATTTTTCGAATACTTGGTTACTCAGATACAAATAAATGTTTTCATGAGGTACACTGGATAAGTATGTAAAGATTTAATGTCATTTTAAAAATAATTCTCACAAAACAAATAAGAAATAACCAGGTTTAGAGAGCCCACTGCTGCATAACAATAAGTGATAGTACATCATAAGTAAATAGTACATAATTTTAACATTTTCTGTTCAACACCGGTCATTTCAATTGAGGCATTAAAGTATTCTAATAACTTAAATGGCAAGAGGTGAAAATAATACTAATAATTTAGTTTTAAGCTGGTACATGTAGGCGCTTTTGACAGCTTGACTGCCATGTTCTATAACTAGTATGTGCATGTGCTACGTTCAGTCCAAGATGGCAGCGGCCCAATGGGCATCATGGGCACAAATGTTGCTATGGAACATTCTATTGAGTTTCGCCTCTTTGCACTTCTGTACTCTTTGGTATTGTTTTCTGGATAATGCTTTGGAGTAGGGGAATATTTGCTGCGGTTGTATGACTGATTGGATGCTTCGTCTTACACCAGACTGAAAACATGTTTATGAAACATATCAGTAAGTTCTATCGCTAGATTAATGCCCCAGGGACAGTTTTTTAACACCATTGTGCCTTTAGTGAACCGTTGCCATAAATTTATGCCTGTAAAAGATGGTCAGCTGGGCCCAACTAAAATCCCAGTGAACAGAAGGGCCGTCATTTATTTGCATCTAGGTGGAGATTAAAGAATCTGTCAAGGTTGAGAACATCTGTTATAGTCTTTTGGGAGGCGAGGTAATGACTGGGTTTCCGTGCCAACCGAATCCATGCTTAACAACATTCTTAATTAAGGATGCTGATTGCTGTTGACAGAGAACACTGAAATATTCCCTAAATGTGTGATTACTGTACTCATCTAGTAACTCCCATGAAGTGAGTGATCAAGCGACATCTAGTTTATGTGTAGTTAGCTAATGGTGTGTTTTGGCATCCAAACAGCTACTTGTAGCATTGAGTGAAGGGTACACTCCACCGCCCCCTTTCTTGTTTATACAGACAGCCTCCTTTCTATATTTATAGAGCAGTTTTATTACTAAATCCATATATCCATAAAACCATTTTTGATTGCATTCACAGATTTTGATGCACTTACGTCTGAAGGTAGTGTGGACTGAAATTACATCAATAGTCGCGTTTTTTGAGGATTTGCTATATTTGTGAGGTTCTTTGGTCCATATAGCAAAACCTGTACACACTCACATACACACACACACACACACACACAGCTGAGTTGAAAGCTTGGGGTCCAAGTACAGGGACAGCCATTTACTGTAGCTGGCACACCTGGGTAGGCCCTTGCTCAAGAACCCAACAGAAGACAGCAATCTTTCAATCAGAGACACAGAGGCCTAACTGAGGCCCCACTGAGGAGCACACCAGAAACAGTTGTGTAATGTCAGTGACAAATGCTCACTGTATTTCAAATTTGTCCTGAATCTTCAACACCAGACTATATTTTATACATGAAACGTTTCAAGGTTCAGTGGGTTAAGCCTCTGGGCCTGTGATTGGAAGCCTGGCCTCGGCATGTCTGTGGGCCCTTGAGCAAGGCCCTTGGCCCCTAGCACCCTGGGTGCCCCAGATGGTGGCTGCCCTTCACAGTCAAGCCTACTCACATGGAGAGCAAGAATGGGGGAGGTGAAATGAGAATTTCCCCACGGGGATTAATAATGTAATAGTATTAAAGTATTATTATTATACTGCCCCCTAGGAAAACCACCAAGAACAGCGACAACAATAGCAACCACAAAAACTATTTAAAACTATACCCCTTTTCCAGGACACTACAATATATAATGGATTTTTTTATGTTAAAGTTTAGCAAATCTATATTTTGGGGAAACTCATGTTATATTTTTGTATTTATTTTATATTTATAAAATTGTAGTATTTTATATTTATACTTATTTCGTAGAGTCCTGTTACTCAGCTGAATTATAAAACAACCTGCATCCCACTGCGCTAAAGGAAAGATTTATATATCAGTCAAACTCTTGTCTGTCTGCAATGATAAAGTAAATGTAATCAAGATTATCCAAAGCTTTTGAGTTTAATGAAGGGGAATTCAGACCAGGAATAGCTCAGAAGTGGCACATTCTGTTTCTGTCAATAACATCCAATTTATTTTTTGAATTTGTATTACATGCTTTGAAGATGGACAGTGTGCATTTTGGTTTCTAAACAAGAATGTGTTTTTGTTCCAATTTCACAAGTGTGCAGAAAATAAAATGCATGCACTGTGTAAATCCTAACCAGATTTCTCATGTAAGTATCACATACATACCCTTGTTTTGATGGAATTAAAAAATACATTTGAAATATAATAATTTGTATGCTTTTCACATTTTCTCGTTTCTGGAGTGGTGTGTAGCTCTTTGGGGGCTCTGTGCCTGTGTCCAGTAGGTTGTCGGTTTCAGTCCCATGGCTAACAGAGTAATTATGTCAACTATAGACCCTTAAGTAAGGTCCGTAATCCCAGCTACTCCAGGGAATCTCAAGCTCTCCTCAGTTGTATATTTCTATGCACAGAGGCAGCTGCTTAATACATGCAAATAATGTTTGGTTAGTACATGCATGCCATTTATAATCTGAAACATTGTTGCTCCATTTAAATTGGATGCTGTGTCTTACACCAGACAGAAACCCACTTGAGATTTCCACATTTGACTATGATGCTGTCAGTCAGCAGTGACTTGCAATTGGTTTAATTTATAGTGGTAAGCATGAATTATGTTCACAACAGGAAAGCTATTTCTGGTTTGCAGAGAGTGATAATTAAACATGTTGCCATCATTGGGGCTTGAACAGTGCGTGACCTGTGGGCTTTTCAGGGCAAAACCCGATGTTCTCTTGTGCAGGGGAAGAGCGTGAATTGAGAATCTGCATTACTCCAGCTGCATTCATATTAGTCTGCAATAATTATTTATTTGAATTATTTGAATTTGAATTACAGGATTCTGAAGAACATAAAAAATATACAAACGAGAGGAGGCCATTCGGCCCATTGAGCTTGTTTGGGGAGAACTTAACTAATAGCTCAGAGTTGTTAAAATTTTATCTAGCTCTGATTTAAAGGAACCCAA
>JAODKM010000099.1:19208127-19226525 GCA_026780845.1 Petrocephalus sullivani | reverse complement strand
TTTATCTAGCTCTGATTTAAAGGAACCCAAGGTTTTAGCCTGCACTACACTAACAGGAAGACTATTCCATACTCCAATAACTTGCTGTGTAAAGAAGTGCTTCCTCAAATCCATCTTAAAATGTTCTCCTGCTAATTTCCATCTATGGCCGCGAGTTCTTGTATTTGAACTAATGCTGAGGTAACTATTTGGTTGAACAGCATCCAGTCCTGTTAGAATCTTATAGACCTGGATCATGTCCCCCCTTTAGCTCAGCTAACCTTTCCTCATATGACATTCTCCTAAAACCAGGAATCATTCTTGTAGCCCTACATTGTACCTTTTCTAAGGCAACAATATCCTTTTTAAGATAAGGAGACAAAACCTGCACACAATATTCTAGGTGTGGTCTTACCAAGGAATTGTATAATCTCAGCATTACCTCCCTTGACTTAAACTCAACACACCTAGAGATGTAAACTCAACATCCTATTGGCCCTTTTAATTTCTTCCCCACCCTGGCGAGAGTGGGACATAGAAGCATCAACATACACACAGATGTCTTTCTTGTGATCAGCTACCTTTATTTCAGTTGGACCCATAAAATATCTGCACTTTATATTTCTGCTCCCTGCATGGATTTGTCAATGTTAAATTTCATCTGCCAGGTATCCGCCCAGTCACTAATTAAATTAAGATCCCACTGTAGCTGCTGAGCCGCTAGGTCAGTATCTGCTACACCACCCACCTTGGTGTCATCTGCAAATTTAACCAATTTACTGTATATATTGGTATCTATATTATTTATGTAAATTAGGAATAATAGTGGTCCTAAAATTGAACCCTGTGGTACCCAACTATGAACACAGGCCCACTGTGACATTGTGCCTCTAATAACTACCCGCTGCTTCCTGTTAACCAGCTTTCAATCCAAGTTGCTACAGTTCCTAAAATCCCTGCAGCTTTGAGCTTAAGCAGGAGTCATTTGTGGGGGACAACATCAAAGGCCTTTTGGAAATCTAAGTAGATCACATCGTAGGCCTTTTTGTGATCAATTTCTCTTGTAGCGTTCTCAAAGAACTCCAGTAGATTAGTTAAACAAGATCTACCCCTCCTAAATCCATGTTGGCTATCCTTCAGAACGTTATTAGAATCAAGGTAATCTACCATTTTAGCTTGGATTATGGCTTCCATTACTTTTCCAGTTATACAAATTAAAGTGATTAGCCTATAGTTTGTCAAATTACTTCTATTCCCTTTTTTGAATATGGGCGTTATATTAGCATGCTTCCAATCATAAGGTACCACACCAGTAGATAAGGATTTCTGAAACAGTAAGGTTAAAGGTCGGCAAATAATATCCCTCATCTCTTTTAACACTATGGGTAAGATACCATCAGGGCCCTGTGATTTATTTATTTTAAGCTTAGCTAGGCTAAGCTTAAAAAACTCTTCTATATCTATAGCTTCTATAACTTTGACTGTTAGCTGAAGAATTTGACTCTTAAAGATGTAGAATTGTGCTGTCTATTTCATATCTTTGCATATATAAGTGTGGCGGCTGCAGCGGGAGAAATGACCCATATCGCATGCTGTGGGTTTGAACCCCGCAAAAGGGGCGTTTATTTCCAGAATCGGGGAAACAAAGGAACGAAAGGGGTACGCCAGCCACATGGAACAACAATAACCGACAAGGGGAACAGGACGCAGACTGACTAAATAGAGTAAGGCATCAAGGAGAAAACACCAGGTGGGTGTGATTAAGCGAACAAAGGGATTGACACATCAGGTAAGCCCAACGAGGATCAGGTGAAGCCAATTAAGCCCCGCCTGAGGGAAACACTGGGAAGCAGACACGTTGGGCGGGGCTGATCGTGACAATAAGCGCATTCGATTTTTTTTTCTATTTATGTTATATTTATGTTGCCCAAAATCTAATAATACTTTTACTTTATACACAAAATTTGCAAAGGTAGCTTTTGCATCGTCTGCGCTACGACCTTCAGCTTAGATGTTGTGTGCATATATGTGGATTAGCCTTCAAAGGATGTTAAGATGACGCTAAGGAAGAGTATACAGATGAAGTTACAGGGCCAATTTAGGCTGAGTGGGCTCTGAAGTGTCAATCAATGCTTGTACAGCAGCTGCAGGCTGCTCTAAATGCCTTATTGGGGTGGAGGTAGGGGGGTGCTTTGATAGACCTAAATGCGGTGAAGCTGGGATTGTTGTCATGGTGACATCTGCTGCTGATAAGAGTGATGTCAGAGAGAGAGCATAATGAGTATCACAGCACTAATCTTCTGCCTTTTCTTCTTGCTGTGTTCTCAATAGAGTAATTTAGCTTCTGCCAAGCCTCAGTTACAAGGTGTTTTTTTTTAAAGATTGCTTCTTGTCTTGTCTTTTTAAAAGCAGTAAAATTACAAATATCAGAATAATAGTGTGAAAGTCAAATTTTTAGAGTTGCTTGTTTTGGTTTTAAGCGGTGGTAGCATGACTGGACAAATAGACATTCATAGTCTTTGAAAGGGCTCCAGGATGTCTGCATACATCCAAACCAAAGAGAAGTGCATGAGCACTTTTTTAAACGTGTGGTATTTATCTTAATTATTCCTCTTCCAGTATCCCTCCAGATCTCCAATAAATCAACCTCTTCTCTTTCACTTGGTTGGGAAATTGAACTCCGTCTTCAGCAGATACCAGAAGCAACAGAGGTACTCAAATGATGGTTGTTTTGTGACTACTTAGCATTACCATGATTCCATCCTATGTGGGCACTTGGGTATGTTGCATGGGCAATGGTGTTTGAATCACGTCGGGTGGGGGGGGGGGGGGTCACACACTACCCCACAACAAATCACCTCAGGGATGAAAACTTGAGTGCAGCGGTATACATACATATAAAACTAGCTTTTAATTGTGACATTTAAAATTGTTTAAATCATTCTTATTAAAAGTCATGCAGTTGAATCAGGTCTGCCTGGGAAACCTCACACCTCCTGCCTTTGCATTGTGGTTCAGCAGCTTATCCTCTGCACTGAAATGTGGGTTTCTCTTGACCGAAGCAACACATGCTACTAACATATACTGTTTTGGGATATTCAGCAGCTGTAGATCTGGTGCTTGACACAATTTTTACTTAGAAAACATTATGCTTCTGAAACGTCATGTACCTGCCAATGGAATGTAGCAATAACACCTAAGGTCCCAGTGCATTGGAATAATGAAAAGTTAAGAACTGGAATGAAAAGTGACTGAAATTGAAATGTTGAGCCTTTCCTTTGGTTAAAAATCTAGATCTGTTGAGCAGGTTTGCTCCCGCAGTTCAAAGATATGCAGTGAGGCTTACAGTGCTTTGAAAAACTCACATTAAATACTGTCCAGCATCAACTAAATTCAGCAACAGTCATTTAGACACAAGCATGCAGGTGCAGCATGTAATGTGGGTTTGTTTGTGTTAGTGAAAACATGGCAGAAGGCAGTGACAGCACTCTGGAGATGATTAATGTTAACGCACATTTGCTATGGTTTTCCTATGTTTTGCACAAGGATATTTGTTATTATTGTTTATTCAAACAAAAAGTGCTGCTATTTTTATTAGTGGTTTTCAATATAAAACTTGAAATGATTTTGGTTTCTGTATCAGTACTTTTTGAACATTTTCAGCACATTTTAACAGTACCGTGACAAAACTACAGCAATTTTGGTCACTATAATAGTGATATAAAAATTTCATACCTTTCTTCACTAGTTAGGCTAAGTGGTGCCTGCAAATTGCCCATAATGTTTGAATCTGTACATGTGCTTTGTTATGGTATCTCATCCAGACTTGTGTCCTTTGTTGGAATAGGAATAGGTTTCACCCCCACCACCCATGTGATCTTGACAAGCATATAAGTGGTTAGAGGATGGGTTGCTGGTATTAGGCTCTGAAGAGTTTTTTTTATTGTCACAACTTATTGTTTAATCCACATTAGTATGCATTCTCCTTAAAGCTCCAGTAGAACGACAAACTGCAACCTGTAAGCAAATTTTATGTCTGACCAAGTTGGCATGTCAAGAATGAGCACAGTATTACAACAAATGTCACATGGTTAAGAATGCATTTAAAATAACAACGGCAAATAAGCTGTCAAGATGATTAATAAATCATACTGCAAGGTCTGAGTGTACAGCTATTAGATGCACTAGTTTAAGTGATCCAGCCAGAAGATTAGCGGTTCCCTGGAGCAGTGATTCTTCACCCTTTACCCTCAAGGCAGACCCTGCTCTACTGATTTGTAAAACTGTATAATGCTTTGAATAAAAACAAAATAATAACATAGACCAAACCATTGCTAAAACGTAGTTGTTGTAGCTATTTTTATGTGCATGTGGCTTAGCTGCTTTGTCAGTGATTTCTGCACTTCGTCACCTCCCGTCCATGGCTGGAGGCCTAAGATGCTAAGAAGGTATAAGCCTGCTCTCTCTCTAATGTTTGCTCTTTCTGTCACCAGCTGGTCAATGGCCTGATCAAATATAGAGTGCTGGGCTGCAGTACTCTTCTATGCTATACATGAACTCCATGTCGGGGGAAACTACAAGAGTTCCCATCATGCTCAAATATTTGAAAAGGACTTTAAAGTCCCTTCCCAGCTGTCCAACAGTCATAAAATACTGATATGAAAAGATATATTTAGAGATACAATATATAGACAAATGTACTGGGACACTACAGGAACACCTGCAATACACCTACAGGAACTTTTATGACATGCCTTTCTAAATCTATTGGCATCAGTATGGAGTTGGTACCCTCTTTGCGCAGTGGCAAGATTGTAGGATTTTTTGCCCATTCACCCAGGGGAGCATTTGTGAGGTCAGACACTGATGTCGGACATGAAGTCCTGGCTTGCAATCTCTGTTCTAGTTCATCCGAAAGGTGTTGGATATGGTTGAAGTCAGGCTTTGTCAAGTTCTTACACACCAGACTCACCCAGCCATGTCTTTATGGATCTTGCTTTGTGCACTGGGGCACAATCATGCTGGAATAGAAAAGGGCCTTCCCCAAACTGTTCCAAACTCCAACAGGAATTTTCATACTTTCATTTTGAAAGAGACTTTTATCTTGAAATGTAGTGTGAAGGGATGTGTCTTTAAATTTTGGCAGTTCTGGGAATAGTTTAATTTAAATTTTAAATTATCCTGTAATATAGGTATTGCCGATTACCACTTATTTTCTTTTTGTTCTGTTTTCGATTCAGTCCACGGTTTGTATCGTTGGTACCGATACCAATATGGATCCCAATAGGGATACCAGTATTCAGTGCCAGCCCAATCCTGTCAATAAAGTTTGCCCTGTTGGGGATTGGTTATTTCATTTCCTTAGTGTCAGGCCCCCTCCCTTTTCTCTCCCCCTCTTAAGCACTGAGGCACCCCAGAGGCACCTTAAAGCATGGCCTTTCCCTAGCTAAAGCTCATGGGCCCCCGCCCATAACGCTATAAACATTTTTAATTACCAGGTCAAAATCAATATTTAAACGTAGAATTGATTTTCAGAATGAAAGCATTTAGGTAAATTGAATCAATATTTCAGTATCAAAGGAGCAGACCATAAAAGGACTGAGAAATCCCATAAATTAAGAATTACAGCAGAAACACAGGGGTCGCCTTGCCCAGGTGTGCTACATCACACAATTAAGTACATGTTGGTGGGTTGTAACAAGGAATGAACAATGTATATTACACATTGCACAGAGGGTAATGAGTATACAGAGTGTGTCTGTGTTTTCCATGAATACTGCTCACTTGCATTTAAATCCTAAACATATAAATTGCACGTGAAATGAGATGCTAATGAAAGCTGTTTTTTTTCAAGCCCCAATTTAATTTTGCTGAGGGGACTTTACTATAGACCAGTTTGTGTTTATTCACATTACTGGTAAACTTCATGCTAATTATGAATATAGAACAGATTCCAGAAAATGTTTAAGGTTTCCTAATTGAAAGTGTTTATTGGCAGTTGCACTATAGTTTTATTCTATGTGGTTACCATGCTAATGCCCAAATGTTTTACATGTGTTCAGTGTGTAAACACCAAATACTGAAAAAAAATCAACTGAAGTATTGACTGAATAGTATCATTATAGTATTTCATTGTTTTCATTAGGAAAAAAAACAAACTATATTGCCCAGTATTTACATTCTGTTTCCAGTCTGTATGATTGTTTATATTATGTTTCTATGCATAATTGTTAATGTTACTAACAATTGTTATATGTAATTTGTAGGATAGGTTGATGTACATAACATAGGTGAATGTGTTTGTGATCTAAACATCTCAGCTGCCCCAATAAGCTTATTTTTTATGTTATACCAGTAACTTATGGTTAATGCATTTCAAAAATAAATGTTTGCATGCATATAAATTTTTGCAAAGGCAATGTGAAACAACTGTTTTTTTATATATAATAATGAAAGTCCACAGTAAAGTTACCACTTTAAATGTTCTTATTATAGGGAAACAAGTTGCTTATAATAAAATGAAACCTTTCTGATGTATGGTGTGGTAGTGATCTTTGGTCCTGCTGCTGCCGTGCTCTGAGAGGACATGGCTGGGCTTGTGTTTTCTGCCAAATGAAAAGTCGCAGGTGTTCCCAGCTGGCCCCGGTGCCTGAACTCCTGTGGATCCTCTTAGCCCAGAGATAATCAGTGATGCATTGTTTTTCGATCAGTCTTCATGCCTCTAAAAAATACCAAGAATGGAGGGTGTACTCTGACCCTGGTATATCACACAGACCCCTTAATATTTTTCACATGTTGTTATGTTACAGCCTTTGACATAAGTATCCAAACCCTTTGCTATGGCACTTGAAATATAATTCAGGTGCACCACATTTCTACTTAACATCATCTTTCAGATGTTTCTACACTTTGTATGGAGCATAAGGCTGCAATATAACATAACAGCCTTCTATGTATTATATAACAATAACAGATGTGGTAAAATATCTGCAGGGATCTGAATGCTTTCTGAATGCACTGTTGATTTGATTATCAAACACTTTATTTGCCCTCTTCTCTGCAAAAACACTCATCCTTCATCATGTCCAAGTCTCCTAACCCTCCTGCAGCACAGAAAATCAGTTTAAATCATTTACTTCCATTTCTGTTGCCTAAAAGGAGTTGGAGGCAGCTGCACAGCTGGGCTAATTAGAGTGTGACACCGTGTGATGGGTTTGTTGGGCAATGTGGAGCACAAAGCCTGAAAGGGCCAGATGCCTTCTGAATGCAGGCTGGCCACCTGGAATACCAGCACTTTTCCTGTAGGGTGATGGTTTTGCATGTATTGTATTGTAGAAGCCCCCTCTTGCACTCAGTAATATTTATCATGGGGGATAATCCCAGCCTTTTTGACAAGACATCCCACTCCATCACGAGTAGGAATGTGAATTTTAATTCTATAGGAATTTCTTTTGTGATAAATTTTGCTTTGTATAAAATCTGAAGAGCAACTAACTACATAAAAAATGCTAGGCCATTGCATCTTGTGTCAACAAAGAGGACCTTGCTGTTTGCCAGATCCTGATATCTGTGTCCCCATGGCAGGGGCATGTAAAATATTTGTTTTCTAGGTTTATTTGACATGACTTTGGAGGAGAAAACCACCGTCCATGATGCAATAAGTCATAGATAAATATTTGTTGCCAGTGACCGTAACGATTCTGTGATAATATTTTGTTTTGAATGATCTGGTTTTTATCTCTGGCAGTTAATAGTCAAACATATATTAGTGTTCCTCTTTTGGTTAGAATTGCATCCCCTTCATTTCCAGCTCACGAGTGCTGCATAACAAGTTTTTATGCAGCCATGCACCTCATTGAGTTAGAGAAGCTTTTTTTCTACTTGCGAAATTATGCCTGGTTATTAGATTGTTTAAGCTTTTTTAGGCTTATGAAACCTGTATTACTTTTTATCATTTGTCCGTCATATATCCGCTTAGTCTAAATTCAATAGAGCCTGGAGCCCATTGTATAACATGTAGAGGCAGGGGAAGTTCCTAACCTGATGTCCGGCTGTCCGAGGGCTGGTATGAACAGTTGAAGGATCAAGGATTTTTCTTTGTCATTGTGCAAGTGGTTTACACAAGTGCAACAATATCAGAATGTAATGTAATGTAATCAGAAGGTCACCACTTGTAAACCCAGCCTTGGCAGAATCATCTCATGTCTGAGGGTCCATGAGCAAGACCCTTAACTTCCAGCTTCATGGGTACTTTACAGTAGGTGGCTGCCCTTCACTGTGATGCCCAAGCTTGCTCCTGTCTATGTGTGACTTACAGAGAACAAAATGGGGTAGATGAAAAGAGAATCATAAATTTTTTTCCATACATACAAAACATAACAGTCAGCAGAACATTAAATATATTCTTTAACTATAAATGTAATGAATATGCGTGGCAACCTGGGGCAGAAGCTGTTCCTGAGTCTGGCTGAGTGGGTATATATGTTCCTGCATCTTTTACCTGATGGCAAGAGATTAAATAGTGTATGAGTTGGGTCCTGCCCTCCAGAGGCAGCAGCTGCTGAAAATGCCCTATATTTCTGGCAGTTGAAGACGAATGATGTGTTTAGATGTCTGATACCCTGTTGTGAAGGGTGCTATATAAAAATAAACTGAATTGAATTGATCCCAATATTTAGCAAATTAGTGACTAAAGGCTCATCATGCTACTTCTGTATTTCAAATTATTTTTATGACATTATACACACAGCTATCCTTTCAGCTATGCTACTGTATGGCAGTACATTAAAAATTCGTGGTGCAGGGGAAATTTTATATGATATATCGGATGAACAGGTGTACTGCCTTGTGCTATTTTGAAGATTGCAAAATATATGTTTGCAAGGGAATATCACATGACTGTCTATACAAAAATATGCAATGATCAGTAAACACATCAAATGGTGAAAGGTTTAATTGTTGCACTCGCATTCATTTGATAACAGGTCAGTGGTAGGTGCAGCATACATGCTGAAATCCGAGGGTGAAAATCAGAAACACTTTATTTTCTAATTTAAGCTTGTTTTTAGACTAGCTTTTTTTCTTTAATAGGCTGAACACTAAGACTGCAAAGAAACACTTGGGAGGCAAGTGCATAATAGGTAATTCCACACAACGGTTCATCAAGCCGGTATTATTCAGGAGGAGGTAAAGGCAAGTAATATATGATAATTGATGTGTCCCCTGGATATTGATAGACACTGTGGTCCTACGCAAGTCCTGGGTGAACTACAGAATTACTCCTGGGTACAAGGACCTTCAGTTACTGGGAGATGCTCCAGAGTGATAAACAGAGAGATAATGACTCAGAATTAAGGTGTAAATAATTAGTACAGATCCATGGCAGGGGCATTCCAGAGTGCAGATAAGAAAAGCAAATCTGTATTCATAAATGACCGTTTTTAATTCATGTACAAAACCTGGTGGCTGATTTGATCCCAGTTGCACTGATTAATGATTGTCTGCCCTTTGTGATTAACTAATTGAAAAGTGTGTCACCTACAGAATATAGCACAGCTTTTTATTGCTCAAGGGCTCAATGATGATTTGACCACACTGCTGAATACAGGACTACAGAACTTGTGACCGTTCACTTACAGATACAGCGTATTAACCTGTGCTTAATTTGTGCCAGATCCTGCTGGAACGTGTTCTGGGATCTCGCTGTTTTTATTTTTATTTATTTTATTTTTATTTTATTCAAACCCTTTTTTGCTATTGCAATACACCATGTCACTGGTCACAAGTACCAGCGAAAGAATTGGCCATCAACCCGACCATAAATATACACAAACATCACATTATAGGGGGTAGACAGGTCTGGAAGACAGGGGATGTAGGAAGAACAGATAAAACACAATTACATAGGGAAAGAGGAGGAAAATAAACACCTCAGCAACATAGGCACATAATCACTACACATTACAACATAAAAAATTGTGACTTGCAACAGGAGAGGGAAAGTGGAGGTAGCCCAGCATAGACAGACAGCCATCCGGTCCTGCAGCTACAACAGCAGCGCTGGAGCGCTGGTCACAGATCCGCCTGTCCGCGCCGATGGTACGAAGCGGCGAAGGCGTGGGATGGGGGGAGGGTGAGGTGAGTGCGTATCTGTACGTATGTATATGTGTGTGTGTGTGTGTATCCAGTGTCCTTGGGATTGGGGGAGAGGAATGCAAGAGAGTCTCGCTGCCTTGTTCTACCCGGGGGGAGTTTTAGTTCAGCAGCGGCCTTGCCGAGGCCTATGCTAATTAGGGGGAGCCAAAAGCAGATAGAATAGGTTGTTTGGGTTTCGGGCGAGAAGCTGTAATTTCGCAGCTCCTCTAATGTCCACGCTGGCCTCCACCATCCAAGATCCTTTGCAAAGCCGTGAGCTTTTATTCAAATTGCGATCCATAGTCACAGTGATGTTATCCAATCTGCGATCCATAGCCACAGTCAGAGTGCCAACAGCTCTGCCCACTCCATCAAACATCCCCACCATCAGCTTCTCTGCGATGTTGTCCAATTTATGGTCAATAGTCACAGTGATGCTATCCAATTTGTGATCCATAGCCACAGTCAGAGTGCCAACAGCTCTGCCAACTCCATCAATCATCCCGGCCAGCCTGGTGGGGCTTTGAGCGGCTGTCACCGTTTTCTTCAATTTCCGATAAACCAGGGCAATGCCTAATCCAATCAGCATAATACCTGTAATCATGGCTCCGAATAGGTAGATATCTTCGATGTCCTCCACGGAAAGAGCTGCCAAACACATGACCCTTCACTAGTCCCATCCATCCATCGCGTAGCCAGCCACGTACATTCCTGCAGGACATTCAGGCTCCCCCAAACCTGCGCTTCTCGTCGAGAAGATGGTGTCAATTTCGTTGACCAGGTGATCAAATCCATAATTTTAGGGCTGAGAGAGTCTCTAAAAAAGTATAAGACAATAGACCAGACGAGATGAGACAAGAGGAGCAAAGCAGGGAAGATAAGGGGAGGGAGAGGAGAGAAGTGTGACCGCCTCCGCTGAGAGCCAGAAATGGTCTGGGTCTGGGTTCCAGCACCCATTTCCATGGATCCAGCAGCTCTCTGTCAAAACTAAACTAAACTAAACTAAACTAAACTAAACTAAACTAAACTAAACTAAACTAAACAAAACAAAACAAAACAAAACAAAACAAAACAAAAACATCACAGCCACAGGTAACATTGACAATAACTAACAAGGGGAACAGGACACAGACTGACTAATATAGGGCAGGACATAAAGGAGTAAATGTAAGGCAGGTGTGCTGGGCTAACAATGGGATTGAAACACAAGGTAAAACTAAACAAGACTCAGGTGTGGGTAATTAAGCCACGCCTGAGGGAAACACAGGGGAAAAGACACACAGGGCGGGGCTGAGCGTGACAAAAAAATAAATAAAATGAACATCTATTTTAATTTACAGACCAATTTTCATGCAATGTCACATCCTTTATTAGTTTATATTTATTCTTAAAAATACATAGCATGTTTTCAGCACCGGGTTTTGTACGCATTCCAGGACCTGCGCCCACCTCATTACCCCTCTGCTCTCATATCCAGATCCACACAACACACCTTCAGTGCTATGTTATAATAGGAAAGTTTTGACATTGCATTATGAGTATTTACATCAAGATCTTTGGTTTCTGCATTATTACTTTGGCACTCATAAAGCGTATGAAATCCATGCAAGGTTCTGCCCACTTCATGTTCTAGATGTGTGTCTGCTAGGTGGGATTTTGTGAATAGGTGCTCTTTTTGTAAAGGTGGTACAACACTCTTCATGTTTAGTAAGCGAAACCGAGAAATCCTTGCATTTTCTCTCAAAAAGATTGGAGTGTCTTAGTATTAATTGTGCTTGTCATTTGCTTGTCTTCCTTGTATACATAAAACTGCTTTGGAAAATATGCTCTGAATAAGTATTTTAGTCTAAGCATCAGAACAAAGATTTGTATCACAGCACTTAGTCTATAACAAATTGAACATTTTTATAGATATTATACAGAATGACTCAAAGAGCCAAGAAGAATAATATTATTGCATGGAGTTATACTGCATTTTTAAAATAGCAGGTTGACAGTTTGGCCCTTGACAATGACAGTAGATTTCATAGCGGTCTGCCTAGTTTTCTTATCCTGTCATTTGTGTGGCTTGATCAGCAGATTGATAAATATATACAAGCAAAGAGAAAATGCATGTACTGTAATTCCTGGTGTCTCCATGATCCACCTCTTTTATAGTCTTTTCAATCACTATCTTGTAATTGCATTGAGATTTTCTAATTTTTATATTAACTTTAGCTTGAAAACATCAAGTTAAAATAAAGCCTCTTTGCGGCCTTTACAAAAAAACCAATGGCCAAAAATGTCTTATAGTTTAATTTATTAGGTTACTTTATAAAACAGAAAAGACCTAAAGTAACCACTCTTTAGCTTCTTGTTCCAGCATTCAGATGTACATCATACGGATTGTATTGGGACTCCTGTCCATTACAGTTACAGGAACTTTTATGACACTCTATTCTAAATCCATAGGCATCAGTATGGATTTGGTGCCCCCGTTGCAGCTATAACAGCTGCCACTCTTCTGGGAAGGCTTTCCACAGGTTTGTGGAGTGTGTCTATGGAAATTTTGGCTATTCAACCAGAACAGCATTTGCGAGGTCAGGCACTGATGTTTGACCTGAAGGCCTGGCTCGCAATCTTCATTCTAGTTCATCCAAAAGGTGTTTGATGGGGTTGAGGCCAGAGCTCTGTGTTCTTCCACACCAAACTCACCCAACCATATCTTTATAGACCTTGCTTTGTGCACTGGGGCACAGTCATGCTGGAACAGAAAAGTACCTTACCCAAACTTTTCCAACAAAGTTGGAAGCATAGAATATTTTGCATCAAAATATTTTGGTATGCTGAAGTATTAAGAGTTCCCGTCACTGAAACTAAGGGGGCTAGTCCAACCCCTGAAAATATTTTTTCACACGTTTCCATTGCTCCAGAATCCAGTTTTTTATGCTCTGGCTAATGCCAAAGAAAGTTTAGAACTATGTGCCTTCCTTGCTCTGATACATTATGTGGTCTGCCACTTTGTAGCTGAGTTTCTGTTATTCCTAAGCACTTCCACATTTTAAAAACTGACTTATTGCAAAGGTGGCATCCTATGACTAGTGATGTGTTCAAGACCATCTGTCAAGATCACGACTCATCCCAACCAAGACCAAGACAAGATCAAGACTTTTAATCAAGACCAAAACAAGACCAAGACTTGAGAACACACGGAACAGGAGCTGAGGTTGCAAGGTCTATCCAAATTGGATGACAGTAGACAAAGCCCACATTACTGCAGTTTCCCCATTTTCCAGCTGTTATCTGCCTTGCCAGCTTTACCGACAGTAACTGCCGTATCTCCGTGTTCTTGCATGTATCCCCTTGAAGCTGCCCGATAGCGTTATGCCACCAGGGCAGCTGGGAGATGTAGTACATTTTAAGTAGTGCCACTGCAAGAGGACGGAGCAGGAAAATTAATTTCCGCATACTGAGGGGAAAGAAGTATATTTGCATGTCAATTCAGATAAAATAGTATTTCAAGAATTATGGCCAAGACCAAGACAAAATGGGTTGAGTTCGAGACAAGATAAGACCAGATCAGGTCGAATAGTCTCAAGATTGGTCTTGAGACCAAGACCGGATCTCGAGAACTACAACTCTGCCTATGACAGCATCATGCTTGAATACATTGAGCTCTTCTGAACTATCCATTCTTTCAGAAATGTTTGTAAACCTGACTGCATGGCTAGGTGCTTAATTTTATATACCTGTGGTTACGGCCTGAATGGAACACCTAAATTCAACGATTGAGAGGTGTGCCCCAATACTTTTGTCCATATAGTGTATCTTATCAAGAGAACAAATGGGCAAATAACTCTGTAAAGCTAACAACATGAAAAAGAAAGACATTTCAAAATCCATATATTGTTTGGGTGCTGATGTTGTGGATGTTTTCTGACAATAATACAATATACAATAATTTGGAAGGAAATGTTAATCTGCTTACCTTCACTAAATGTAATAGTATGATCTTTGTCTTGTCTTGTTCTTACAAACTTGGATCACCATGAAATCACATCTCATCATGGGTTCCCTGTCTTTTATTATAATGAACACCAGTCACGTCTGTTTTGCAGTGCTATGTGCAGAATTTCCCAAATTAGATGAATACTGTACATCTGTACCATCTTTATAAAACATTATCTGCTCATAATTTCAGTGATTCACTGCTCAGAACATAACTACAGAGGCAATAGAAGAAATTAGGGTAATCTACTAATATTATTTTTTGTCCATTGTTTACTTATACTCGTACAGAGATGTGGAGAGAGAGTGGATGTGAACTGTCTTTGTTGTTTAATTGCTTTCATGTATTATCACTGCAATCCTCATCAGAGGAATTTACAGGGGCGGGGCCAGAGGGGCATTGGCCTCATCTGAAAGATAATTGGCTACCAGAGTGTCCCTCCTCTGTCACGCACCCATTCAAATCATATATCAGCTAATAATAAAATTGGCCCCTCTCTTTGAATCATGGCCCCTCTCATGCCATCTCCACTAAGCCTCAGTGCCTGTGATTGGAATGTTGCCAGTTTGAACCTGACCTCAACAAAATAGTCACATGTATGTGGGGCATTGAGGAAGGTCACTCACCAGTGTACGTGTGCATCATGGAGTGCAAGATGGGGTGGGCAAAAAGAGAATTTCTCCACAAGGATCAATGAAGTGTCATTATTATTATTATTATTATTATTATTATTATTACTATAATCATCATCATCGTTATTATTATTATTATTATACACTACCTGTAGTCCTGCTCAGCAGTCCCTTGTATATTCTGAGGGTGTTCTCCAAGCATTCTCTGAGAGGTTAAATAGGACAGGTTTGTCAAATGACTCAGAAGTGTTGTATTGCTAATAGAAACTGACAGTGTTCCACGACAAGGCAAAGTGCATGTTCCATGTGTTTATTTTTAGCCCAACTTGGGGTCAGAAGCAGTTTAGAAAAAACTATAACTGAAAATGTGTCTTCTAGTTTACAACAGCATTCAGTACTGGCAGCCTCATCGGTGGTGCAGAAGCGTAATCCATCACACTGTAACACACAGTGGCCACTCGCATCGATTTTCTGTAGGATAGTGAGGTTGGGGCTCAATATGTAATCAGAAAGTATGACTTTTAGAATTTTCCTCCCAAAAAATCCAAGACCTGCATTAATGTCCTATTTTTCTTCTGAGCCAATGCAGATTATTGATGGACAAGGATTTTTTGTCATAATTAAACACCAGAAATACTTTCTTATGAATAAATTCATATATTTTTCTCTACTAGGAGTCATTGTGAATAATTGATAGTTAGAACTGTTGCTTCACACCTCTAGAGACCAGGGTTTGAGTCTCTGCCCTGACTTGGCTCATGTGGAGCGTGTGGTTTCTCCCGACAGCCCAAAAACAATGTATCATAAATTAGAGATGCAAAATTCTCTGTAGGTTTGAAAGGTGTGTGTGTGATGTGTTGGCACCCTGTTCTGGGTTATTCCCTGCCCTGTGCCTGTAGCTTCTGGGATAAGCTCTAGATCACCACCATGCTGCATAGCACAAGTGCATGTAGAAAATGGATAGATGGACTTTTATGGGAAGTATTCCCGTCCTGTGGTAGGGTTAGGGAGGACCTACCGCACCATTGCATTTTTGCTGGCAGTTCAACCACGCATGTCCAAAAGACAATAACACAGAAAACATACGGCCTGTTCATAAAGTTTTACATTAGGTTATGCTATTGTAGGGCTTATATGTCGCATTTAAAGGACACAGGGGATTACCTGTAATGCCTCATGACCGCAGCTTAATCCCAGGCCTCCTCTGAAATCTTTCATTAAGCCTGGCTGTCGAAAGATGGTGTTAAATGACATTAGTGTATAAGTTATTATGGGGCAACTTTCACCTATTTCTGCTTATATTACTACAGTATATGCAAAGGAAGCTGACAAAGCCTGTTTTGTGCATATAGGTTGCAGTGTATATATTTTTTTCTTATGACTGTACAATACAACCAACCCCCATCTCCACTGACAAAAATATCAATGCTTTTTTTATATATATAATCTCTCGCTTTGATGGAGTTGTAATCAAAACCTGTTTATTTGGAACATATTTGGAGAGGCTGTGGGTTAAATGTAAGGATGTAAATCGATGTAATGTTTTTAGGGTAAATAAATATTAATGAATGTTACTAGGACAAAACATTAAATAAAATGACATTAAACTTTAAATAAATTCATAAAATGACACAACACATTGTACCATAAACCAAATAGCAAAGTATTCAGGGTGGTGTTAAATTGACCAGTACTTTGATCCATGCCTAGCAGCTGTAGAGGACTTTTATGACTTGAAATGAATGATACTTTATTACTTTATTTTTACATATTCCATCTTGCACTCCTTGTGGGGTCGGGGGGGGGGGGTGAGGTGGTTAAGACCTTCAGTGCCAATATTATATAAAAAATTTAATACCAAACAAAGTTGTACTGGTAAGCATTCATTTATTTGTTTTGAGATGAATGTCTTTATTTAAAGATAAGATGAAAAATAAATATAACACGTGTCCTTGGGTCCGTGCTGGGTGGCTCAATTGGGGGGGAGTGTGGGGCATGGCCCACGAATGTCCACCCCATGACGTCGACTCTGAGGGCCTTGCTCGAGGGCACAATGTGACTATTCTGCCAGGGATAGGGTCTGAACTAGCAACTTTCTGAGTTGAGAGTAGAAATTATTTCTGAACATTTGATTGTTGATGTTTTTATGCCATCTGCCTAAAAGGAGGATGGAAAAAAGTGGCTGTGCAGGGGGACTGGAGTTGTTGGAGATATTATCTGCCTTTCCTGAGGCAAAAATGTACAGAAGTGAAGGCAGGTGTTTCCTTCACCACCCACTGCAGTCCTCTGTGGTCCTGGGTTGAACAGTTTCCATTCCATGATGTAATGCTTCTGGTGAAGAATGGATTCCATCATGCATTTGTAGAAGTCGGTGAATGCCGCTGACATCATTTGGACCTTCCTTAGGCATCTGGGGAACTCATTCTGGGACTAAAAATACTTGCTCCAGAAATGGGCAATCAGCAGGCCACAGTTGCTGATTCCTACAATAGCTTATAGGGCCCCTGAGTTTGCAGGATGACTAAAATGATTCAGAGGGAGAATTTTCTGTTCCAGAATCTTTGCTCAAGAATTATATCTAAAGAGTCCTTGGTTGGAGTTAATATTAAATAAATAATGAAATGAAATTATTGGATGAAAATGGGGCAGTGGTGGCCTAACGGTTAGGGAGGCAAGTGTATAATCAAGAGGTTGCTGGCTCGAGTTCTTGACCCGTAAGTACCACTGAGGTACTCTGAGCAAGGTACTGCTCCCTGGGTGCTGTATTAACTGCCCACTGCTATGCCACATACGGGTTAAATGCAGAGGGCACAATTTGTTGTGGTGTGTCAACAATGTCAATTAATCACCTTTCATTTCATTTTTCATAAGATACAGGAGGACTAAACCACTTAATGGGTGACGCCTGTTACGAGCCCCGTCTAGGGTTGGAGCCCGACAGAAAAGGGAAAAGGGATGACGAGACAAGACGGGGATCGGGAAAAGGGAATACGAGGAAACACAAGGGTTATTTTTTTTTATAATTTTCATATTTTATTCACGGGACAGACAGATAACAGATACCCGGTGCAACGAACTTCGGGAGTGACCCCGGCCAAAACAATAAACAAAAACCCACCTACCGACCGCGTCCCAAAGCTGATCTAAACCTAAATGAAAAACAAGTGTAAACGAAAAGACAACCACTACCCCTATCTCCTTAACCAAACAAACAGTAATACACAACGAAACCAAAATGGCAGTCACTCCCCACGCACCTCAAACACACAAACATACACACAATCCGTAATTACCAAAACCGAGGGGCGCGCAAAAAGAATAAACCAACAAACAACCCGAAGTCATACACAGCAAATACAATCAGAAAATCACAATAAGCACATAAATCAATAATGAGCAAAAGCTGAGGGGGCTTGTTGGTAGCGTCCTTTTCAACTCCCGGACCCAGAAGTCAGGAGCGGTGTTTGGGCGTGGCCGGAGTCCGGGAGGCGGGGCGAAGGGCGGAGCGAAGAACCGGTCGGCCGGCAAAGGAGGCTGGAGACGGAACCGGGGCGACCGATAAACCCACCCCAAGAATCTACGGGACGTAAGTTTTGATTTGCAAGTAATTAATCATATAAAATCAATGGCTTGACTGTCTTGAACCTAAATATGAACGTGAACAC
>JAODKM010000099.1:19159846-19185514 GCA_026780845.1 Petrocephalus sullivani | reverse complement strand
GAAGACTGGAAAAATGTTGCCTGGTCTAATGAGTCTCGATTTCTGTTGAGACATTCAAATGGTAGAGTCAGAATTTGACGTAAACAGAATGAGAACATGGATCATGCCTTGCTACCACTGTGCAGGCTGGTGGTGGTGTAGTAATGGTGTGGGGGATGTTGTCTTGGCACCAGGTAGGCCTTGGTCTCTGAATCTCTGATTTTCTGAATTGAAGCGATGAAAACCATTTTCAAAGATTTGTACAGATAAGGAGATTACACTAGAAATGCAGTGCATAAATCCCTATTTACAAAGATGAATTACATTTGAGAGTTCAGTGGTGAAAAACCATCAGCACCTGTCTACAGAGATGTGGAAAACAGTGATATGGTTAGATGAGTCATCCTTTACTATATTCTCCACAAGTGGGTGAGGTCATCAATGGTGAATACCGAGAGAATGGCACAATCATGAATGCTAAACCCCTATAGCAGGGGTCTGTTGGTTCTGTTATGCTGTGGGAGACATTTTGCATGCTTGGTTTGGGTCCACTTGTCTCTATAGATGGGGTGGGCAATCTTATCCAGAAAGGACCGCTGTGTGTGTAGGTTTTCGCTGCAACTCCCTATGTAGGTTAGTAATTAGAGGACTGATTGGCCGAAGAGTCATCACACCTGGGTTTGAACAGCTGACCAAGAGGTTATCCCCAAAACCTGCATACACACTGGCCCTTTGCGGATAAGATTGCTCACCCCTGCTCTAGAGGGAGGGGTCACCGCAGTATTGTGTGGATGGTAAAGTTAGCAATATATCAATTAAAGCATGCATTGGCTGAGATTAAAATAATGTCTGGATGAGAATTCAGTGTCTGAGCTCAGCATGAGACGTATGAATTAGGCTGGGACGAGAATGGATTGAGTTCATAGAGAGAGCTCCCAGATTTCTCTCCCTGAGTTCAAAAAGAGGCGCAAAAGTTGAGAAAATCTGAGAATTATTTTGACACTTAAACAGAGTCTTATTTGAGATTTTGCACATCTTTTTGCTCTGCTCATGTGCTTGATTTAAACAACTTTTTACATATAGGTTTAGTGGTCTAGGTGTGTCCTTGATGGAATGCCATTCCATCACAGGGCACACGCATTTAATTTATAAAAATCAATTCCAACTCCATACATATAGAGTAAGTTGGGATTCACTCATCCTGCCCAGGAGGTATATGAGGCGGCACTGCTGTCCACAGCACCTCCACATTATATAGTATAAGCCCATTGCCGTATATATCAGAAGACAGGAGGTCAGGTGTCAGCAGCATACATGCAATTTAATCACTGGGATAAGTAGGTTGCATGATGTCTCAAGCCTTGTATTGTAGACTGCACATTAGAGTGGGGGGTAATGTACTTTCTCATGGAAGGTACCGTTTATGCACAATGTAGCTATAAAGGGTACCACTGAACAATTCCGTCTGAATCTCATGTTTTTAATTGTGTGACAGGATGCATCAGTCTATAAATGTGCCTGTAGAATGACTCATGTCTCATTGACAAGGCTTGCAAATAATACATGAAGGAAAAATGAACATATAAGATATACTATAAAAGAATCGCACATGCATATCACATAGACTGTGTGTGCACAGCCTGTGTACTCCAGGACTGGAGTTTAATACCCCTGACATAAGTCTTTTAATAAGTGGTGCTGAAGGTTTTAGAACAGGGGTGTCAAACTCCAGTCCTGGAGGGCCGGTGTCCTGTGTAGTTTAGTTCTTTCCCTGTTCCACCATAAACGATTGAGCTGAAGAGCTGTGTGGTAATTAGCACAATGAGCTGTGAGTTGAATCAGGTGCGTTAAATGAGAGTAAACCCAAAAATGTGCAGGGCTGCGGCCCTCCAGGACTAGAGTTGGACACCCCTGGTCTATCATAAAGCAAACACATGGATAGATTTTGCATCTAGTTACCACAATTCAGATATGCTATTGAGAATATGGTACAGTATCATAACTCATGAAAATGGCTATTTTTTGCACTGATTTTGGACAGTTTTAGGATACAAACATTTTTGCTTAATTGTTAATACAAAATGCACTCAGATATTCAGTGTCACCTCTCATTAATGAGATTTACACATACATTACCAATGCACAATTTTATGTTTGCATCATCAATGGATATAGTTCGTTCATACAGATTAAATACTGGAAATTTAACCACCATGTGTTTTAAAATGTATATACTGTAGATATCAATACATATCAATATATTGTGCTTTTAGGCCTACAAAACTAAAGTAATACATCATAAAGAACCGAGAAAATTGTGTAAAAAAGTAACAGTTGCTCAGCTAACTTGAAATAAGCTGACTTTTATCAATGAGATACACACTTTGTGTTCCACAAGTTGGCATGGTATTTAAAGACCCCAATGTGACGCCAAATTAATCCGTGCCTGTGACAATAATCATCCATTTGTGGTTTCTCTAGGTTATTGGTTTTTTAGAGCTATGTACCTTAGTTTTCCGAAGGTCAGGCAGCACGGTGGCTCAGTGTTCCCTCACACCTCCTGCGCTGGGGGTTTGAATCCACTCTCTTGGGCATACTCTAGGGACTCTAGATTTCTTTGGCAGCCCATAGACTTACTGACTAGGTAGTTAGAGCCTCTCAGTTTTCAGTTGGGAATGAGTTTTTGTGCATTGGGAATGAGTGTGTGTTTTATAAGGGTGGACTTGCATCCCATCCTTGGTGCGTGCTGTACTTCCTGGGATAGGCTCCAAGCTAACACTGTGACCATGTACTGGATACATGACTATGGATGATGGATGGTTGGTCTACTCCAAAATTTTTGACAAGCTGGCCAATTTTCCTGTGGCCATGACCTTTGAGAAAGGTGAGGTTCAGCTTTTTTGTGAAGGTCATATGAATCAATTGCCCCTTATCTGTGCTTATTTGTGAGTTCCCTGGCTGTTATGATAGAGGACTTTTCTCTGCTGCTTTGCTGACTCTCTTTATGTTTCATAGAAACAGGATGAATATTTTACAGAAGCTATACATTATTCAATAAAGTATGAAATTAATAGGCTTACCATTTGCTTTGATTTTCTTGTATATATGTGGATGAAATTCAACAAACAACAAAGGTGTCAGTTACCAATAGAAATATTGCACAGAAGCTTCTTTGAACATATACCTGATCATGAACTTCAATCACATATTTTCATCTGCTTAGAAGAAGCTACTGGAATTTGAATCAATACATTTGTAGGCAATTGCCATGAATTTTGTCTGTAAGAATAATGTGGATACCATCTTATAGCAAAGCACTCCATCTAGTGGTTCACTGTTTGCTTAATAATTGTTTATGATACAAATATTTACTTTTTGTTAATAGGTTGCCATCTAGTGGTTATAATATGAATAATTATAATTCTTATATAATTCTTATATTGATATAGGCATTATTATTGTTATGGCAACACTGGTATAATTGTATTTTTTAATAGTTTTTTTATATCTTTGGGGTGTATTTAATGTACATAGTGTTGTCATTGTTTGCTGGACTTCGAGTCTGTAATAAAGTATTCTATTCTATATTCTATACAGGGATTCTTAGAAGTTTAAAATCGCTAAGGGTTAAGCATATCCGAGACTTATTGTGTTGTACAGCACAATTTCAAAGTACATCAACAGCTCAATTATTTCAAAGCAGGACTCGTCGTGTTAACATTGAGGTTGTTAGTATTTCTTCTCAATCACTGTGCTCCTTGCATCCTGATTGTACCTATGATTAAATACAGGGCTTCTGATTATGCCCTTCCCTGAGCTGAGAGAGGCTGGATAGTATGAGCTCAGCAGAGACCCTTTAAGCAGAATAATGCAACTGGAGAAGGAATACTTTATTGCTAATGTAGTTAGAATGTCATACGACAAAAACACATGCTAAATGAGAATCACTTTTTACATTGTTTACATCAAAACAAACATTGTTCGTAAAATTATAAGGATTACCATCTCATAATGAAATATGACATGATTATTTATGTTAGGTAGGCCTACCCACCGATCACCAGACATCCATGGGGCATTGTTTTATGGGCTAAATCTGGTCAGCCCGTTTGGTCTATTTATTTAGACCAATTCTTGAAAATGGGGCTGGGTTTAGTCCCTCTGTTTTGGTCCATATTTAGCCCAAGACGGACGTCTTTTTTCCACCACGTATAGGCCTAATATAGGGTGACCAGATAATCCATGTCATCCTGGACACTTTGAGCTACTTTAGGTTTTACAAACTACTTTAAACCTGAAAGGCTCCTTTGCTTGGCTAAATAATTCATTTTTTCTTGTGGTTTGACTGGCTTGTTTCCTTGATTTCCTTAATTTGCATTTGGGTTTTCTTCTCCATGTGCCAAGGTAGAGCATTAGAAGAGACTTGCTATCTGTGTCATCACTGACTCCCATCATATAAGGCTGGTCATTCCTAGTGCCTATATTGGCACCCATATGCAAGAAAGCAACTGAAAATCAAATCCAACTGTTTCACATTAACATAAGTGACACGTGCATGATTATAGAAGACCGACCAATCAGCCCACAGCAAGAACTCTGCGCTTAAGTGACATACAGGTCCTTTTGATTAAAATGGTAATTTACAAATCCTGCACTAGTGCAAAGTGTCCGGGGATGACATGAATTAGCTGGTCACCCTAATTTATGGTCTTATCTTGGGGTATGAATCGTACATTTCTTTTGTGATTCCTCACTTATGCTTATCAACTCCTCCACGTTTAACATCACTCCATGCCAGACGCATCAAGTATAAAACTGGTTTATAAGACTTTTTCTGCAGCTTCACCGCATCCACTGTGCTCATGCGCTCACATGGAAGTTGACGAGCATGACCGATTGGTCACTCTGCGCATAAGTGACATAAGGTCCTTTTAATTGAAATGGTAGTTTACAAATCCTACCCTAGCTGAAAGTGTCTGGGATGACATTATCTGTTCACCCTAACATATAGTGACACTGGATTTGGCGACATATTCCATTTGGATTGAGCACAGACATGTAGGTATTTTAGATGTTTTGTCTGTGGTCCTGTTTTTGAAATGTACATACTCCAGTTTGTGTATAGTTACTTTTTTGGCCCTCTTCTGATTTGACTTTGATTGTAGTATAATAATGGTCAGGATTCAGCAGGTTAATTAAATGTTTTTCTTGGTCATTGCATCTGCTGTCAAAAAGTGGGACTGCAGTACCACTGACAACGATGTATCCTCTGGGAGACTACTTGAAATATGCTCCTGGGCGTTCTGGCGGTTTTTAAGATTTTTTTTTTCCATTCAGTAGCATGAGGCTGAGATGTCCAATAAATAAATAAATGTTTTATTGGTACTCTGTCAGTTTATATACGTACACACACAATATTCATATATTACAATAATAATGGTTAACTATGCAACCTTGACCTTAGAAGAATGCCTTTTTATAGACGTCTTTTCAACGACCCGAAAAGGCTTTTACTTTTCAACAAAATCTCACCATTTTCGAGACGCCTGACAAAGTAGTCCTCTCAACATCTTTTCAACAACTTTTTGTTGGGTGGGTAGTGCTGGGCGGAATGACCAAAAATTTGTATCATGGAATTTTTTTAAGATTCTGCCGGTTCCACAGTATATCACAGTTATTCTTCAAGTTAACCCTTACAGCAACAGCAGGCTTTTAAGTAGGATTTGCTTACGTTTACAAATGTTTTTTGAAAAGTATCGTATGTTTTATTAATTATTGTAAAAATAGTTTACATTTAGTTTAATACTATAATCAACATGTTTTATTACATTATTAATGTATATACAACAGGGTTAGCAACTTTGGTCAGCTGCCTCGAGTGAGATTTTCCATCTGCATCAGAAACCCAGTTTGGACTAATTGATCCAATCACGTCATTTCCACTCAATACTGCTTTACGGTTGCTCGATTTTACGATTGGATCACTTTTTTTTATTTACCTTTATGAATAAGGGCTTCATATAAGTGTTACCAATAAACTTTAAAGGTATGACAATTTTTGTGCTACTTCTTATACTTAAATAAATAAATATATTATATAAACAACTGAATTCTGCCTGGACCTGTACCATCTTTCACCATTTCTCAGTTTTCATTGGCCACGTTGCGATAGACAGGCATCAAAAATACAATCAAGGGTAGTCAGAAAGAGGAGGGAGGATGAACTGGCAGTTAAAATGAGGCTTGTATTAAGGTCAAAGCCAGGAAATAATGGTGGTGTCAAGGTAAAGCTGCCTCACCCATTTGAAACTAAAATGAGCCTGGAGGGTACCTGCCTTTTTATGGTGTATCCGTATTACACTTGACTGTAAAACAATCTAATGGAAATTATCTTACAAACAGGAAAATAATAAATGATAATTATGTTGATAGTATGAATGTTTGGTGTGCATTTCTTTCAAGGACCATTAAGTTGCTCTAGATCACTCACTATCGAATGATGCAATGCTATTAACTGGAAAGCAAGGAGTTTATTGATTAATTTGCTAAAAAGATAAAAGTATACAGAACGGAACACTGGATGAAATCAGAACCAAAACTGTTATAAATGTCCTTGAGCAAAAAAATTGTACTGAGATATTTAAAAAAGAATTGTATAGCCACTGTGCTAAAAACTGCTCACAGCTGCTAAAACTGATGCATAAGTGTTTGTAAAACAGGGGACTGTTTTGAAAGGCTTTACACCAAGTGTGTAGAAACATTCCCATAAGCTCCTTCAAAGATTTATTCTTATGTAGGAGTGTTTGAATTGCTTTTATTAGACATGCAGTAGGCAGCAGGTGGCATCGACGTTACAGACCTTCTAATGAACACATCGCTGCTGCAAGCTCTGCTTTAAGAATTGCCATTGCGCCCTCAAGCCACTGATATTCATTATTTCAGTAATTATACAGCTGTATAAATAGAAGCCATTTTGTAAGGTTTCTAATCATAGTATGATATAATGCCTTTAACTGTCAATGCTATAATATCATATACATAATCATAGACATAATACCCGGTGTTCTGTTTTTCTTAGATATTGGTATATGAAGCCTGCCCTAGGCCCTGTGGCCACAAGGGGGCATCATGATAAATCAATTTCTTGAATTTCATTGTTGAAATGGGTCCAAACTACATCTTGCCTGGAGCCCAAAAATTGACTTGTTCTGCTGTTGCTCCAGAGGATTAAAAAATGCATTCCATTTGAAAAAATTTTAAAAATTCAGCTTACTGCATAGGGGTTTTTGGAATACAACTTGAATGCTTTTCGGAAGATTAGCTGATTCAAAATTTTGTCCTGTATGCAGCAAGGATGTCTACCTTGGTTTCCTTTGACATAAACTTACGTCGTATACACCTAAGGTGACATTATGTTTATCTCTCAAAACAAAGCCTGATGAAGAATACATATCCATAGGATGTGTCTAGTCATTAAAACACTTAACATTCAATAAATAAGTAACTGAGCTCCTTGTCACTCAATAGGGAATCAACTTTTTTATCAACTACTTAAATACCTCAATTACCACCTCAAGTAAAAAACATTTCCTCTTGTTAGTACTGGAATACACCTTGTGGTGCAACCTGGACACATCTTCAGTGATGTAACTGGGGTCACGGGGTGTTTCGGGTCTTACGTCAGACACCTTCACCCGGGTGACCCAGCTAGAGGTGATCAGGCCTTGAATTGGTAGCGCACTATGCCACGCATCGCCACTCCTCAACCAGAGCCAACGTGATGCCTTTTCCGCAGCTTCCGTGATGTTCTTCATGGCTCTTCACCTGTGCAGTCTGTAGTCCCAGGACCCAATGTAACAACTGGCCTGCAAAGCCCCTGCAGCCCACTTCAGTGAGGTTGCAGCGGACTTTCCACCCATTCTTCCGACACTCAGCCACCAAATCAGCGGCCTTCTTCCTTGGCCTTCTTCTGTTCTTGAGCTTCCTCCATCTGCTCTTCCCAGGGGACAATTAACTCCAGTAGCACCACCTGCTTGCTTGTGCTGGACATCAAGACCATGTCTGGCTGGAGTGTTGTTCTGCAATGATGTTCGGGATTCTCAACTGTCTCCCCAGGTCAACCAGTAGTTGCCAGTCCTTCACAGTAGCAAGCAGGCCCCCCCCTGGGTCTTCTTTGGGGGTTGGGGCTTCTCGTCTCCTGCTGGTGATACTGCACTTGGTGGGGTACTTCTGCTTGCTGTTGTTGATGCCAGTGCATATGGTGTCTGCTACTGCCCGCAGAACCTGGTCGTGGTGCATTTAATTAACCTCTGTTGAATCCTGACCGTTATATAATACAATCAAAGTCAAATCAGAGCAGAAAAGTAACTATACACACAATGATACCAACCATCTCCCAAGGCTTTTGAGCAGCAGCTGAGGATATGTTCTAAGGATCCCCTTTTCTGGCAGAGTTGGCAAGCAGGTGAGTCCACCAGGCCACAGGTGAACAGGTTAGCAGGGCTAGGGAGGAAATCATACACTGACTGGACTAAGAACTTGAAATGGTAAGGCTCCACCTTCCAAAGTTCTGCCCAGGTGATCTTACGGCCAACTGCATGTTCCCACTTGGTCCAGGCCCCCTGCTTGGACATGCCCACCATTCTGCTGGAGCGAGCTTCCTCCACCTCGGCACGTACCTCCTCCTGGATCAGCTTTTGCTTCTCCTTTCTACAGGCTTTACTGTAGCTAGGTTTTGGGTTGCTACCTAACCCGGCCCACCCAGTAGCCACTGTGCCCACCAGGATGCTGTGTTGCAACCTTGCCTCCGCCCGATCCACTGCATCCTGGGTACGTCACTTCCATCTAGTTCTGACCTCTACACCTGCTGAGGAGACCTTGGTGTCAGTGGAATCTCTACAGAGCAGGACTTCTTTGGCTCCTCTGCCAAACTACTGAAAGGAAGCTGCAGCTTGGTGTTATGCCCGAAGAGTCCAATGCTGCTTAGATTGCGTGGTAGGCCCAGCCACCTGCGTAGGAACTGGTTAATCTTCCTCTCAAAGCCCTCCGCGATGGTGATCGGGACTTCATAGACTAGCAGCGGCCAGAGGAGATGAGGTAGGATGCCATGTTGATAGATCCAGGCCTTAAACCTTCCAAAAAGCCCAGACTTGTCCACTGCTGAGAGCCACGTGTCAAGGTAATCGCAGGTTTTTGCCCCCCTCCAACACAAAATGTGGACTGTCAGGGGGTCCCCAAGGGCAGGGCCAAGTAACACCGTTTTAGACTATGGGAAGAATCCAAGAGTACCCAAGGAACCTATGTAAGCATAGGAGAAATTCGACACACACAGAGCTTGGTCCTGGAATCAAACCCACAACTTTTAAGCGTACAGTGCTACCCATTAAGCCACCATGCCACCTAACTGTAGAGCATGCAGTACTTTAATAGACCAGACAGGTTCAGTGTAATTACACTGACCTCCTTGCAGCCAGAAGCGCAATCCTTGTTAGCAATAATTACCAAAGGCAGCAAGCTGAAGAGAGCCGGTATTGCTAAGTCTGCAATATATGGTGAAAGAATATGTCCCAGGGCAAATGGCTTTGATTAAAAAATGAATATCAAACAATCTGGGAAAATTGAGCTAATAAGGCCGTAATTTCAGTGCAATTGAAGTTGTACAATCTCAGCTAGACTGAAAGTGCTTATGAGTTGGGCGGGGGGTGATTTTATTATGGTTCAAAGTGTCCGTCAGTTGTGCAGAGCACTATTTTAAGGGGTGGTGAAGCAGCAACCAGAGGGGTGTGGGGGGGTGGAGCTTTGATTCTGGCAAGCTCCACTCCATTCCCCTCTGTCTCTGATGGGAAGACATTATAGCTGGCAAGATAATAAAGTCTTTTATTACCCTTTGCTTTCCAGAAATGGCAAGAGGGGTGATTAGTGTTATTGCTAGTATAAATCATGGTTTGTTGTTAGGGGCGTCTTGTTCCACGCCAGACTGCAGCCATGTCATCGCAAGGAAAAGCCCCCGCTGTCATGCAAGGGCAGGCTGGAATGACAGGGGGATTCAGAAAGCCCAACATAACAGGTCTTTGATGGATTCAGCAGCATGAACCACTGACGCTTGTTGTTCTGCAGGTACATTAGGAGCCAGGGATTGTGACTGATGTTGAAAGCAAGTTCTTGACCAAGGTTAGGATTAGGATGACATAGTAATAGTTAACTAATAGTTAACTACTGGACCCTATTCCTGGCTGGTAATGTGACACCTGGGTGCCAGTCTGATATGTGATCCTATATAGAATTAGAATTCCAAAAGAGAGGTGTGGCAAGATTGTAGGGTCATTCGCAAATAGACTTGAGGCTGTCATTGCTGTCAAAGGTGCTTTAACCAAGTACTAAGGTAAATGTCTGAGAGAGTATTGTGTGTAGACTGATTATAAAAATATGAATTTAACAAAATGAGGACAACTAGAAGGGGTCTGAAAACTTTCCGTATGCACTGTAGATATTTTTAATGTGACTATTGACAGCATGAGGGAAGTCTTCATGACAGTGTCAGGCCTTTCATCCCCCAAACTGTTCTTTGTTAGTCATCAGAAGTAACACGCTGACCCGCTATCCGGAACAGAACGTTCGTACGGGCAATTTTTTTTTTTACATCTCTGGCCTAGTCTACCTCTCGGCTGCATGTTTGCCAGAATGCGCATCTCCCAGATTTAGTCATTTTCAGCCCCTGTACCACACGCTGCCTCGCAGTCGCCTGGTGCCTGAGAGAGATGGGGTGCGTGTTGCTCCAAAACACACTCGCTACTGGTGACTGTCAACAGATGTGACAGGTATGTAGGAGGTACCTTTTCTTAGACACCCTAGTCGACTTATCCCCCCCTCTCTCCCTGGTGGAATCGTGCCAATTATTTTCTGTCGCTCTAAGGCTCCCTGCAACAACTGGCGGGTAACTCACGGCAAGCATCCCTCCCGCTCCCTCTCACAGCTGCTACCGCAGCCCTATTGACCGAAACAATGGAATTAGAAATTGGATGTGATCAAATCAAGCAGCCTGTTGTGTCCATCTGGGAATGGTGGCAGATGGATGGCGAAAGCAAAGTTTTCTCTGTTATTTTTAAAGGTGAAGTTTCCCTGGAAATTTTAAACAGCATTCCGACATTTTTCTTCCCCCACTAGAGCCGGGTAAGCGGGAATAACCTCTGAAAATAGCTCATCCGTATCATGCCGGCAACTTCCTTAGTAATTAACATTTTTATGCATAATATGTGCAGGATACAACAGTGTTCCTCATGCAAGGATGAAGTCAGAGGAATTTCAGCTTGCCTAGTCATATAAACATTTGCACACTCATCTGTTCACATCTTCAAATAAATGTACGCAGTCAGGCAGAGAGAATGCTTCATCCCTTTGTCAGATTCTGTGCTTTTTGTCTGGAATGAAAATATTTGTGGCATAAAACATGTCACCAAATAAAGAAGATGCACATTTGGTATTTTTTTGGGGGGTGCTGGTGGTATGTGCCTCAGCAGGTTTGCCTCTGTGCCTGTGATCAGAAGGTTGCCTGCCCAAGCCTTGGCTTCAACAGAAGAGTTACATCTTCACTGGACCCATGAGCTAAGCCCTTAACCCCAGAAATGTTCCAGGGATACGTCTCTGCATATGTAAATAAGAGCAATTACTGGCACCCTTTAGCATATGTAGTTATATGAAGGTCATATAGGTTTTACAAGTGCCAATAATTATGGAGGGCACTGTATGTGACAAAAAGCATTCCAATGTACACAAGCAAATGGCAAGTTCAGATTCAAATTTTATTTGTCGCGTACACAATCATACATAGTACGACATGCAATGAAATATATTTGCAGTTTCCAACCTATTAAGAATTACAAAAGTAAAAAAATATAAGAATAAAAATTAAATGTAGTAAAATAAAATGTACAATATAAAGACATAAAATATAAACTGAAAGAATAATAGAATATAGCGATAAAAATGTAGAATATAAAGAGAGTTAAGAATACAAATAGAATATAATAAAATGTGCAATTAAGTGTAAAGTGCAGTGTAGTCCAGTACAGTGTGTGTGTGTGTGTGTGTGTGTGTACACACGGGGGGGGTGATCTGAGTCCAGTCCTAGGTGGTGTTCTGGTTCAGAACCCAAACAGCTTGAGGGAAGAAGCTCCTCCACATTCTCTCAGTGTTGGCCTTGAGGGAGCAAAGACGCTTCCCTGACCTCAACAGGGAGATGAGTCCATTGATGGCTGAGGTCTTTCATTATCTTCCTGGCTTTGGTCCAGCACTGTTTGGTGTAGATGGACTGCAGGTCAGGGAGCTCAGTGTGGAGTTGGTGGAATACTGACATGTATAACAGAAACACAGAACTCTTACATCTGTCTCTGAGAACATCAAAACAAATTCACACGTAAATGCAATATGGAGTCTCATGCAGTAGCCAGGCTTTCATGTTCAAGTAAGACCTCAAGACGTCATGCAGTAGCCAGGCTTTCAGCCAAAAATACCTGTTGGAACCTCTTAGCTGTAGTCATATGATGATTCAACTGTCAACCTCTAGAGCTTAGAGTTCCTTCTCCAAGCAGCTGCTGCCATTTGTTGATGTTGTCTTGTGCCATTTCCTTGAAGTGATCAGGCTTCCGTGAGTTTCACAGATAATGCTTGCCAACTACTGACAGATGTTTTTAATCTTCTGACAATGGATATCGGATCTCTTTAGCGGGTGAGTTAACTAACAAGGAAAGACACAAAGGTAAAGATGCGTGACAACAGGACTGCCAATGCACTAAGTCCATTGAAAGGAAGTGGTGCTCAAGTTCAAGGAGTTTCTTTATTTTAGTTTTAATGAAGGAGGCCCTTCTGGTGGCAACTTCAGTCAAGTTCCTCCATTTCTAGCATTTGTGGTGGATTATGGCTGAACAATGAAGCTGAATGAAATCATCAGACATTACAAATAAGTATCTGGTATAGTCACTCTATCATTATATTTGTCATTGTGATGATCTCTTTTCCTTTTTCTCTTTTTCAATATGTATCTTATATATATGTATTATATATATGTATTATATTACCATGCACTATTATTAAAATGCTATATATGCACGCGGTATATGGCCCCAACTTACCAAGAAAAATTATGATAATTTTACTTCCTCCGCAATGCAGGTAAGTCTGGAGCCCTAAGCAACAGCATGTTCTGTCTATAGCCATAGTCGGCCCTCTTTGGATAGTGACCAACAGGGTTAAAGACTTCTGACTTGTCAAATAATTTGTTTTGCATTTTTCATGACCTTATGGGTGGGAACAAGGCAAACCAAGATAAATAAGATGCTGGTATTGATGTTAAATTGAAGTCTTGTGTAGGAAACGCAGGCATAAGTAACCAGGCATATGATGGGTGATATTATAATGTGATCACTTTTCCAGGGATATCATGATGGGATGTTATGACTGGTATAAAGACATGATAATGGAGGCATGAGAATGGGTTTTCTGCCTGAGGTATTTCCGCTATCAGTGGGAAATTGCAATCCGCTCCTAGGGAAAATACAGGTATTCCCCTAATAACGAGCCTAATGCATTCCTGGAAATCAGCTCATAAGGTTAAATCTCATAAGTCAGCAGCGTAATTACCATTCATTTAGATGGGACAATTTCTAAGCCCTACATAAATGGAGATGAGATCTTGAGATTGCACCCGAGAATCGCCAAGCCCAACGAGGATGTAAACAGAGTATCTATGGGCAAGAACTTGAAAAGTGAATAGAAAAAATCTGCCTTGAGTCAGTAAATGGTATTAAATAAGTTCTGTTGTACATGTGAAGATTCTTTGACCTTTTGCCCTTTGATCCTTTAACCCAGGAAGAATTTGACTACTTTTATATAATCCCAAAATGTTTCCACAGATGAGTGCAAGGATGTATTCGCATCTGGGGCAGGGCAGGACCTGCCAATAGTGTCCTGCTCCCCTGCAGCTATCTGTCCATGCCTTGTTTGTCCAGAGAGCAAACGGTTTCTCTATACACCTAATCATTTTTGTCAACCGCTTTTTCAACTCGTCCTTCCATAATGCAGAGGGAGAGAGAGCTGCGTCTGGTTTGAAATATCAGTGTCCAGCAAGGTCATAATGACCAGAACTCCATCTGTCATCCTGCTGGCCTCTTGCTTAAATTCTGGACCTTCACAGGACGGCTGGAAGTTGGCCAGGGGAGAGCTAATCTGTCTCCTTCAGCAGAGGATCCCTTAGCTGCCACAGTTGTCATTGGTAGGTTAGCAAACTGAGATGTATGTCAAGGACTTTTTTCCCCATGGTTAACCATCTGCTTTATATCATGCATTTGCTGAGCTGAAGCCTCTTCACAGGCAGGAAGGTGCTTATCCAGAAAACACAGCGGCACAAAAGTTGCACAAACTCATCTGGAGTGACCGAGCAGAAATCCGACGGAATCGCATTCAATCGCGGCTCCAGTGCTTGAACAGATAAGATGAGCAAACTGTGACTAGTCATGTTTTTTGGCTTCACATTGCAAGACCTGCTGTCATATGGCTTTTCGGAAAGTAGTGCTGCGGTTCACAGTAATGTATCTTGTTCTGAATAATGGCTTCTGTTAATAAAATTACACTACAGCTGAGACTTTGTCTTTTTTTAACAGTTTTTTGTGCATTTCACCCAATTTGGTATCCTTTTCGAAAGCAGATGTTTTCTTTCTCTTAAAATGTTTCAAATTTTGCAAATTTGCTTTTTGCTTTCCAACATCTCTTTTCAGATCAAATGTAAGAATGCACATTTAGACAGAAGTACAATATTTATGCCTTAAATTGTGAAGCTCTTTTCATGGACAACCTTTTCTATTTTTCTATTTAAATAACTGTTTTGCAAAATGCAAAGTAAAAGGTTATTGGTGCTATTGTTGTATTAATGTAATGCTCAGACACTTTGCAGAACAATTACATGACACCTAATTTTACAGTTTAGATTCAAGTTGGGGAAGTGTGAGAAAGAAAAACGCGTTAAATAACAACAAGATTTGCTTACCGGTGAAACATGACTGTTACATCAAAATGGAAGTCCTGGAAGCATTAACACACTATACTTAATGAGATTTATGGGACCATGTTCATGCAAAACTTTATTCGATAAGCTACATCAATTCATAAAGAGATCTTTTGGTATGAGGTTTTGATGTCTATGTGTGTGAAGATTACGTGATGGCAGCTAGAAGTTCAGAAAATCAACCATTGTAACTGAAAATGCAACAGCTACAAAGATCTACTTAACTGTTTTATTTCCGAAAAGACTAAATGCATAAATCCGCAAGGCTGGTGGGTTTATTTTAAACGGAAATCTCAATGGGTATGCTAGGTCCTGGGAAAAGGCCAAAACCTTAATGTTCGACTGAATATCTGAGTAGAAAAATCATAAAAACAGTGTTTGAAAAGCAAACTTCCTAAGAAACTTTTTTTGCCATTTTCCTTGAGTCTACAGCAGATAAAAAATATGAGAGCTTAACCTTAGCATCAAAGGTTTGCAAAGTTTACTGCAGGAGAAAATAGAAATCGGTGCTTTGGAAAGTCCAAACAGAAATGTTAACACTTCCGCATTTCACTGTTAAGCGAAAAAATCTCACTTTGATTTTTATAGAAATCGGGGCTGCGTAGTGGCCTGGTGAGTACTGCTGTCGCCTCATACTTCTGTGCTCGGGGTGAAACTCACCTCTGCTTTGTGTGTTTGGAGTTCTCCCCATGTTTCCCCTGTGTTGTGTGGATTTCCACCTGCAGTTCAAGGACATGCAACTAAGCTAGCTGGCATTTCTAAATTGCCTGTAGTGCATGACTGTAGTGCATGACTGCTTGTGCCCTGAGATGGACTGGCCTCCCATCCAGGATGTACCATAGCCTAGTGCTCTGTGCTACCAGGGATAGGCTCCCACCTGGATAAGCTGTTTGAGGGATGAATGGAAGGCACTGGTTTGGCCGTAAAAGACACAGTATTGGCCATGACCTGGGAAGGTGATAAGTTGATCAGTGAGCTCTGGCAAGTGAAGTAAGTAAACTAGGTGATGGGCCTGCCGGCTCAAGAGCTGCAAATCATGCTGGTGAAACTTAATGTTCACCAGATATACCAATAATTGCTGAGCAATTATTGATGGTGTTAAATAAGTAATTATTACACAATACTTGAATCTCCCTATTACAGTATAGTTATCTTTCATGGTTTGTTGGTATTTCTTCCTGCTTTAAATACCATTCCAAATTTTAGCAGCACCAACGTTTCTTGTAGTTTAAACACAGCTGTTTGGCTATAATTAATTGTAGCATTAGTCGTGAGAGGGACATTAAAGGCAGTGGCTAATCACTTCCCACACTATGGATACCAATTACGTCTTCGTAGCTGATAACTGAGAAAAAAAAATGTGAGAAATTGAACAAGCAAATCTATACATTTTCTTTTTTTACTTTTTGGCAAGACTGAACTGATTCATTAAAACACATTTTTAACACATTCCAGAGTTCAGTAGGTTATAGTGCTAGCAAGGGAATCAGAAATAGGGGGAACAAGGGAGTTGGGTCTGCCCTAATATAGGCAGGACCCTACCCCTTAAACAGTGTTAGTCTTATTTCAAATGATGAGATCTTAATTATTTAAAATCTTTCTCACGTTACATTGTGGCTGTTGTATATGAGCCTGTCGTGATGTTGGGATATAATTGCACCCCCTGCTGGGGCAAATTTGTTCCATCCAATGCCAAACTCTTTCTGACACCTCTACATGTAAGTAATTGGGTTTTGTATTGATAAATGACAAACATGCAGCTGAAAGCACAAGAAATTTGCAGAAGCTATAGTTATAACCTGCTATTGCTGGTTATCATTGCTTATTTGTTGTGCTTATTTTGGTGAATAAATATCTCCTCTTAAAAGACAAGAAAATCATGGATGAATGATGCAGAATCATACAGAAGCCAGAAAACATGCTGAAAGAAATAAAAGTGGCGCATTTTAGTCTGAAGGTAGGAGTACCCGCAGTGTAGGCCTGCTGCCACCTACTTGCCTACGTATCACATGTGCGCCAGGTCAACAAAGGCTTGCTTCTTCTCCTCTCCTCGTGTTCAATGCCTTGTATAATGCTCCACCCCCATGCCTGAATGCTGAGGAAGCTGACGGGGCCTCTCACTGCAGAGCTGCAAGATGCCCTGGGCAGATGCGAGGGCGTTTTAGCAGATGCAATGTGACACAGCCGGCTTGCATCTGGGACAGAGAGGTTCAGTGAGAAGTTTGCCTGGAGGCCTACCTAATGCTGGTGTTCAATGAAGCCTATCGACACCTAAGGTGTGTGCCCCCTCTTTGCCCCAGGCAGGTCATGTGTTTGGGGACATAGAGTACAGCATATGGTTCGTTGCTATTTGCTACACAGTGAAGTCTGACCCCTATTATCACCAGAATAGTAGTTTTTAATTTATACATTTTTGGTGCACTCCATCTGGCTACAAGATATCATTCCAATGCAGCCTTGAAGCTTCTTTTCTAAGTTCAAATAATAGCATGTTTGATTTCTTTGTATGATTCTTGATCCTTAGCTGTAATCTGAATGATTCTCGGCCCGGTCTTGACTTCAAGGTGTGACTAGTATTTCTGTTTCCTTCCCTCCTCAGTTAACTTTCCATTTAACACTGACTTCTGCCTCACTTCCTGATCCATTGAGTCCTCATTTGTACCCCACGCTGAAGTTCATCCCCTTCTACTCAGTTATTTGGTCTGGTTCTAGAACTTCAACAATAAAGCACAGGAAGCAGAACACAGATTTTTTCCCAAACTCTTTGAGGTCTGTTTATGTGCAGATTTGATTAAGAGATGGAAGGTTTGACAAAAAAAAAATGTCTGACTTTGGAGTATATACATATGAATTAGAATAGTAATGGCCTGCGATTTTCAAACCTGAAGACAAAATGAGTTCCTTTATAGTAATTAAATAAATTTTTAGGTTTCATTTGATTTTTGTTTGTGATATGGGATGTGAGTCATTGCTTGGCAAATCAGCCCATCATTCAACTGTGTTTATTGTTTTCCCATCTGCGTTGGGCTCTTTCAATCGCTCTTTGCATTGAACGAGATTATCGGTCTAAAAATTGCCCATCCTCTTGTGCTACCACATTGGGAACAGCTGTTGGCCAACCACTGCCTGGCTGTCAGCAAACACACAGAGCAGCTCAACACAAACACCCAGCATTTCAGGTTACAGGTTTGGTTAACGTGACAAAAGATTACGACGGAAACACTTTTCACTTATGTGCGATAATTAAGGGAGGCAAACAACAGCATTGGTGGGGAGTGGCAGGAGAGAAGTAAAGTAACAAGAAGGGCCAGAATATAATGTTACAATGGATTTTGGAAGGTTCCCATGTAAATTTTATTCTGTGATAGACGCCAAAGATTTCTATGGAAGTAGTGCAGCAGAATGCAGAAAAGCAGAAAAGTCCAGCCATGCATTTTTCAACTGCGTATGCGATTTCCAACTACTTAAGCAATTGCCCTCTGGGATAAAGTTTTTCTGATTCTGATTTGGATTATCCTGGTCTGGCTAATGGCGAGCCCATTCCATTCCAGTACTCTTAAAATGGAAGTTGCATAATTAGACAAACTATATTTGTAGCTATGTTTCTTTCTTATTGCTAGCTTGAGAACATTTAAATTCTGTTCATAAGTTGGGTAGCACAATTTACAAAATGCATTTCCACACCAACGAGTTCTGCAACAGTAGTGATGGATCTTTAGTGGGTAGCAACTGGGATACAGGTGCGATGGCCGGCAGTGATCATGGTGACAAGAAGCCTCCATTATGACTGGACGCAACCCAACGAGCTCCATTCCGGCAATTCTGTCACTGCTTTATTGACATGGTAGAATATATGGTGCTATCTTTCAGGCTTCATTTCACCTTGCGGGCTCATGGCTAGCAATTTAAAAAGAAAGAACATGAGGAAATAGGGAATAGAACACGGGGTCAGGAATGACAGAGTGGTTTATTATGGTGTTATAGGGGAGCGCTGTAGTGGGGGGCGGGAGCATGCTAACGGCACCGTGCTAGCTTTGTAGACTCGATATGGAGCATGTCCGTAAGTGTAGCACAGCTGTGACCAGGACTGCCCCTCGCATAAGCAATGAATCTGAATTATGTTCAATTTATATTCAACCGTTCTCAAGCAAGTCCTTTTTAAACACTATTTTAGGAATCAGAATCCTTTTATTCGCCACAGACAAAGTGTACAAGATATTTGTGATGGCATGAGTAGACAAAAATCCAAAGGAATATGCAATAAATATGCAAGATGAAAATAAAACAATAAATAGCATGAAGATAAAAAGAGAGATAAAGAATAAGAAATGTGCTATTGATAATAAATAAACAAGCCATTTAATTTGAAAAGTAAAAACCATTTCATTTGTCTCAAAAAGGGCATCTGAAGAACTGTGTGCACATTCATCCTGTGTAGACAATTTTACCGTGGTGTCCCCTTTGTCAGAGCAATAGCTGTGAGCCGTGTTGCAACCAGGAACATCAGCCCTGCCAGGCACCAGGTGATGTGATGTGGATATGGTTGCTGGGTGACAATAGTTTGACTGAAGGGGATGCTGTGATGTGTCTACATCTTTGTAGTTGACCTGTCACCCTAGAGTTTACGACCATGCAGTAAAAGGTAAATATACAGCCTGCCGAGATACTGCCTACATTTATTACTGTAGTGTAAAACAAGTAATTGAAAATATCTGGGAAATAAATGTAACTATTAACTGAAAGTTTTACTGGATGTTAAATGGTTAAGGATGGATGGGTGTATGGGTGGATGGATAGATAGATTGATAGAACCATGTGATACACAGATGGGGTGGAACAATTAGAGACTTTTTAGGGAAAGCACCATGTAGAAACAAAAGATGGCTATTTTGGTATGAGTAGAGAGACAAAACACACAAAAACAAAGAGGGGATTGCATCATGGAATGACTGCAGTCAGGCCTTGGGGTTAGGGTATGTTTTCTGGGGCAAAAAAGGATAAAATCCATCATTCAGGATGCCAGTCCATCGCAAGGCCACATTCTTAAGCGACCAATTTAGAGACACAAATTTACCTATACTGCTTGTAATTGCATTACATGAGAAAAGAGACACAGAGCCCATCTGTGGGAATCAAACCTGAGATCCCGGCGGTGTAGATCCACGCCGTCGCCTGCCAAGCCCCCTCATAACATAATTCATTCTTATATGATGACTGGAGATATGGTTCCGACAAACTGAATGAATAAATTTGTCAACTGACTTTGTCTTGCCCCAGGGCAACCATGAAAAAAACTCTCAAAGACTCTCAAATTTCACTTTCTATGTGTAGCATATTATGATCGCCAATGAAATGGAAGGACAACAGCACAAAATGCATGTATATCATTTTTAATGGCCGCGCTGTTAGACGGCCATTACTGCCGCATCAAGGATTGTAGTGTTTCCTGTTGTCTTCACTCAATATGGGCGGTGGCAAGTTCTTTAATGGTCTCCCATATCTAATATTCTGTGAGCTGTTTCCCGAGGATGGCTCTGCAGCTCAGCACAGTGCTTCCCTGCGAGCTCTAAATCTTGCTAGTCTGCAGTTATCAGACTTTGATGGACTTGCCACAGAACGCTCATATTCTGTAGGTTCCGGCTCCACACCAGTGCAGAAGCACTAGAGCCATCTGTGACCGGATGTCACTAATGGGGAGAGCTGAGGCCACATCCAGACCCCTCTCCCTCACCTCTTGCCTCACTACCCAACATTACTGAGCACACAAATATCAATCACTCCCATTGTAAGAGTTTTACAGTAGCTGAGGATGATCATCTTAGTTGTTAATACAGAAGAGAATGACTGTAAAATATCTTGAAGCACATATATTTTTATAGATTGTCATAATTTTTTGCAATTTTCATGCCATTATATGTTTGTTTTTAATGCTTTTAGCATTTATAGGAGCAATTTATAGCTGTTCAGGAACTGCATCAGTTTAGGTCTTAAATCTGTTATTATAAAGCCGTTGCAATTATGTTGCATTTTATTGCAGTATTGATTAATGCATCTACCATCTAGCAATTAGAGAAGTCCATCCATCCATCTATCCATTAATTTTCTAGTTACTTCACCTGATCAGGGAAGGCCTGAAACCTCTCACATGTAAAGTGGGGTACACCCTAGATAGGAACTAGAACCAGTCAACTAGAAAAATGGAAACCAATAATTTTACAATCATGCCTTTAATATTTTAAGATGATTAAAAAAAATATATTAATTGCTGAGCTCTGAAAGCAGTGACTCAGTGTTACACCAAGACTCTAATATGGTTCATTATCTGGGCAGGTGATCTGGTTGTGCAGGGTTCAGAATTAAATATTTCTGTTATTTGTATTAAGCATGAGATTGAATTCTCAGGCCTGTTATATAAATATTTATAAATATAAATAATGTGTTTAAGTGCATCTAAGTACTTGTAAAATACATATGAGCTACATATACACAAGACATAAAAACAGCGGGCAGGCAAAATGATTAACCAGAATGATAACATATATGGTAAAATAATCAGTAATACAATGTGGTCTTTTATTTGTTTCATTCAGTGCAAGGCTCATTTACTTGCACTTTTTATTGTCTGTTATTTCTGCAGCTAGGTTTTCAGGTATTAAAGCATATTTTAATGTAATTATGTGGGGCATTCATTAGCATAGATCTACTTCGAAATGCATGGCTTCTATGCTAAATCCTGCTGGATTTTCTCTGCAAAAAAGAAATGACATTCATTTTTTGATAAGGTTGTGCAGACCGATAGAGACAGGGATTCACTCCCTGGTAGAGCACAGGGCAGAGTAAGAACCAGACAAGTAATCATGCTCTGCTCCTGACCGTCTGCACTGGGGTTACTCACTTCTTCTTCATCCCCTGGAATATTCCGGCAGATGTGTCCTCTGTGAGGCTTATTGTTGGGGTCCCCTCTGTACAACTTCTGGAAGTTGGAAGCTGGATTTTTAGTATGTAGCAAAAATAGATCAGTGGTATTTTATTCATTGCTGTGGGGAAATTGGGAAGTCTTCACACATTCCATCTTGCTCTCCATGAGAGACACGGACATGCATATATAAATATACAGGTGAGAGAAG
This sequence comes from Petrocephalus sullivani, assembly GCA_026780845.1. NCBI lineage: Eukaryota > Metazoa > Chordata > Actinopteri > Osteoglossiformes > Mormyridae > Petrocephalus > Petrocephalus sullivani. The sequence continues at coordinate 19,163,353 of JAODKM010000099.1, read as the reverse complement.
GTTTTTCAGTGAGTTGCCATCCTTTTACTCCTGGAGCAGCTGAGGTTAAGGGCTTTGCTCAAGGGCCCAGTAGTGATATGGTTACTCTGCCAGCTAAAGGGATTCAAAGACTCAGAGGTACAGTATGAGGCAACAGTGCTAACCACTGCCCCAAAGACTTTAAAACAAACAAATAATATATAAATATAAATATACCTCAATACAGAGAAAGAAAAAAAGTCATAGGCCTTCTTCACAGCTATAGGTGTCATGAAAGATACTGCTAACAGGAGTAAGAGTTGTAAAATCACTCTCTTCCATATTGTAACCTTTAGGTCTATAGGCCCCTTGTGATTTCTGGATTGTACTTAAACAAAAAATGCCAGCACTTTCAGCAGGCGGGCGGTGGTGGTGCTAAAGACAATCAAAGCTGTACCCACTATACCTAATGGGATTAATTTCATCTACCAGTAAAGCTGCTGTCGCCATGGAAAGCATCTCATTATTCAACCCTGTTGCCTAGCAACCTTTGATGGGCTTGATTAAAGAATGAGATCCAATCCAGCAAAGATCCAAAAGAATTTTGAGGAGCATAAACATGGCATCTAGACCCCCCCGTAAGATCAGATGCACCTCCCGCTGTCCAATGCATTCAAAGTTGTGACCAGCACCATCTATACAGTCAATACGGAGAAGGTCTTATTTATTCTTTAAAGGAACTAAATAAATAGATTCTCTTGTCCACTCTTCAGGTAGAAAGAAAATTGCATAAAGGTGACAACCACTGCTTAAAAATATGTTTTTGGTGTGTTTTTCTTTGGCAAACTTTTCTAATATGGCCGATTCTGATAACAAAGACTGCTTTTTCAAACCGCAGCCATGCTTGGCTTTTGAACTTCACTTCTAAGACATTCTAGTCATTGAAAAAAAAGCCATATCCGTCATATGAGGGGTCTTCTTGTTTAAGCATCCATCCATCCATCCATCTTCTAAGTGATTATTCAGCACAGGGTCACCAGGCAATTCCAGTACTCTTTAAAAAATTGCTGCGGAAAATAATTTTGGCGAAATGTTATCAAAGTCATAAATTTAATCAGATATTTAGGTTTAAAGAAACACTCAGGTCAGTCTATTTAAAATTAATTATTTTTTTATTTCTATGTTTGTTGTGATACATTTTTGTTATAATACATTTCAGCTATGGAATTAAGGGAAGCATAAATATATTCGGCTTTACAAGTACCCGTACAACATGTGCTTCCATTTATAGTATTTAGAAATTAGAAATTTATACTATATTAATACTATAAAAATAATATTTATACCTAATTTGATAGATCAAAGAAACTGATGACAAGTCTGAGTATTGAATAAGTAGGAAATAGCTGATAATAGGCCCATTTTGGTATTTAAATATTTAATCACAGAAGTTTGACAGCATCTGGAAAGTTTGTGTGATTTTTTTCATCACTTGTCCTCTCCTCTCATATTAGCTATGGTCACTACTATGGTTCTAAATATAACCATTAATTTTCAATTCTCCGTCCTGAAAAAGACCCAGCTCTCTCAGTGTGTCCTCATAAGCTGTCTGTCTAAAGCTAAGGTTCAACAGTACTTTCAACAGTCCCTGAGCTTTTTCTAAAGTTATGCTCAGTCCTTTGTGAGCCATGGTGACCAGAACCATGTATTCCAAAAGGGGGGTAAAACATAATATTGTATCTTATAAAAACCAGTGCCTTAGATACATACTTTTACTATTATTTGGGCTCACATTGTGGCATTTTATTTAATAATTCAGGAACCAACTAATGTATTACTGTAACAAATAAGAATATCATTTTGTAATACCTGTTTCAGAAGTAGGGAAGTAAGTATGCAGAAAACTTCTTGTGCTGATTTAAATTTCTTCTCATTTGTTAAAATGAAACTTCCCTCATTGTGATTCCCTGGCTTCCCTCATTGTGACACCTCCTATTTTAATGCCATCATTTCTAAATTACAACCTTTTTAAATAGTGAATAGACTCATCAATGCCAGATATATATAGAGAGAGAGTGTGAGATAAGACCGTGTGGTACTTCATAGTCTGTTTCACCCTAATCAGAGGAAACAGCTTGTATTCTTAAGCCATGTGTGCTGTCTTAAACCTACTTTCTGTCCTCTGCCAGTTGCTTCTCACAATGTTCAGTGATGTTTGGGGAGCTCTCAGTGACACTGGGATTTATAGCATCCTACAGCATCTGCTCATTGCTGCAGGCTTTTTTGGTCTCCAGTATCTTCTGGCATCACAGATGGGAAAAGCCCCGTTTTGATGTCCTTCAAAACATTCTCAATCTCATTCTCATGTTAAAAAATGCATTTTAATATACATCTCGTACCTCTGTGTTGCCAGTGTTTTCCTAGGTATTGCAGGCCCCTAGTAATTAAAAAAACTGACCAAATGCTTAAAAGAAACATTACATTGGCTTGTACTTTCCATAGTCTGTAGGAGCTCATTCTACACATATGGGAACAATCAATACTTGAGTGGAATCCATACTTCTTTCCAAGCTGTTTAATATTCGTTTTCAGTGACAGTACAATTTGTTTTTGTTTGAATTATGCTGTATATTATCTAAAAATATATATGCTGGGAGATTTCATTGATTCTTTATCCATGATTCTGTTACTGTAATGTTACTTCTGATCTACCTGACTTGTTCTAATCCTTTTGTAATTACAATATCAATGGGTGTGTTTTGGCCTCCGAGATGAACCCAAATTGCTGATGTCAGTCCTGACCATTTCTGCTTTCACTCAAATCCTTTATAAATCCATACTCTGGTTTAATTTTTTTATTTTGATCTGATTAGTCATCACTCTGCTTTGGCATATTCGGAGGAATATTGCTTATTGTGTGTTCCTATTCACCTTGTCTGAACCTGCTATTCATTGTAGAAGTGATCTTTTTATCACTTGATCTATTTATTACTGGCTCTGGTTGATAGTACTTACAAAATGTTATTGTGGTTTAAGGTGTCTGCTAGTTTACCAGGATTTATTATATTCACCAGATTCTATCAGAAACTTAAATTCAAATACTGTTTTTGTTTAACTGTGAAGCCAGGTTTTTAGATTTATATCTCAGCACAATCATTCACAAAATATTATTATATATACGTTATATATTTCCTGCTGCTACCTCATTTTCTTAATTTAAAGAGAACTTGCTCGGTTCTTACAGACGTTTCTTGTACTGAACCATAAATCCACATTGATCTAATATTATATATTCATAGATGCTCTTTCTTATGTTCCCTATATATATACACATTTATTCAAGTTATTTTGGACCTTTCTATTTTTCATTCATTCACCATACTGCTTAATCCATTGTGGGGAGGCTGGAGCTGAGCCCAGGTTACTATGGGCACAAGGCCAATCATCACAAGGAAACAGGGATATAGACAGACATGCACTCACCTAAAGGATTATTAGGAACACCATACTAATACGGTGTTTGACCCCCTTTCGCCTTCAGAACTGCCT
>JAODKM010000099.1:19138284-19150447 GCA_026780845.1 Petrocephalus sullivani | reverse complement strand
TTTGCGCAGAAATGCACCAAGCGGGAAAAAATTATCCAATGAGAAAGATGCATGGAGACAGTGAGAATTTGTATATGGACTTGCAGATTTATGCACCTAAATGATTGGTTAAAAAGGATAACAACCAATTCTTTGAGATGGCTACTGTGATCTAGGTTGTCTGCCCAAACGGAGCTAGCAATTTCGTCTTGTCTTTACTCGTCAGAACATAATGAACAGAGATTTCGCTGTAATTTTCGTTGGCAATGTTTTTTTCATTTACGTTGTCGTTACAATCTAGTCATGAAAGAAAAGGTCGTCAACGAATACTTATCGTCAAAATTTTCGTTGACGTAATTAACACAGGTGACAAATGACCATTATTGTAGGTTATTGCAAAAATTGTACAATGAATAGTGTTTTCTGTGAAACTGCAGTGATACTATTTATGTGAGTTGTATCCGTCCTAGTGTCTTAGCATTCAGCAGTGAGATGACCCATGGAAAGAAAGTGTTCCTGAAACTGCTTGTGTGGGTATGAATGCTTCTGTAGTGAAGCGGATCCAAGAAAGCCTCTGAACATGAGGGAGATGTCGTTGGACCAGCTTTCTGATCCTCACGTGGCCTGAGAATGTAGGGCAGCCTCCCATATTCTCTGTGATTGCACTTCCTGAGGATAATCTCAAAAACTGTTTCACTGCTGAATTCACCAGCACTAAATCAAGGCCACATTTTCACTGGGTTCATATACTGTACAGAAAACCATAGAGGCAATGTGGCCTAGTCCAAACCTTTTAGGGTTATAAACGGGTTTTGTTTTAGTTTAGAGGAGGAGACAACACCAGGCAAAAAAAAAGCAGTTTGATTAGTGAGGTAAAGACAGGTGCAGTTCAGCAACAGCAGAATGCCAGATAACTAAGGGAAAAGGAATCATATCCCTTTTTTAGATTAATCCCGAAGGAAATTGCCAGTGACGATTATGGTGAAAAACAGTTTGATTTTTGAAAGTCTGTTTTGCGGGCCTGAAGACCTTTGTCCAAGTTGCGAATAGACCAAACGTCAGTGGGGGCTGCTTGCTTCACATTATTGCCTTTGAATTGGTACGCTGTTACCAGGTGCCTGTGCAATCACATGGATGCTGTTGTGTGCCTGCACATCCCCGAGACAAGAGCACCAAAGAGAGGTGAAGAGAAGTCACCTGACTGCCTGGTGTAGTCCGAGCTTGTATAACGATCTGCCAATTCTAGGAGGATTTAGGATTTTTAAGGTGTGGCCCATAAGACTGGACATAATTTGTACAAAGAAACCAACCTTATCAATTAGCCAATAATATTTTTTGAATCAGTCAAGTTACAGGGGCAGAACTCAGGGGTACCAATCAGCTTGCATTTGGGGCGGGTGTCACATTAGCCCCACTCCTGTATACAGCCCTGGTCCCAGACAAACATGTACTGCAGCCCTTTCGCATTTCTTTTTCAATTATGTTTCAATGATTGTTGCTGATGTGATTTGACATACTTTGTGATGAAGATACCCTAATCGATAGCTGCTAAATTGCAGTTTCAATTTCCTTCTGATTGATTTCAGGTTTGCTGGCATGCTACCCATTTATCCAGACGCCTTGGCCTACGTGTGATACAAAAGGGCCACTTCCCCTGAGATGTGACCCAGGGACCTTCTGGTCACAAATCAGGCACTTTATTGGCTAGGAGCTGTTCAGCTCAATGTACCATTCAGATTGTATATTTTCAACAGAAATCAGTCAAAGGGAGCAGCTCAAGGTAACGAGTGATTGGATTTATGTTGCAGGGGGAACCTGTGCATTTTTTATTTACAGCGGTTGTTCGGAGAGGCGCTGCCTGTGGAGAGGATAGAGTGGAGGAGGATAGGGCGGCGACACCAAGGCCGCATCGTGAAGAATGTTTCCATCCTCAGTGGTGAGTCACAGAGGTGTGCAAGTGCCTCTCAGAGCCCCGCTTTTCGTCAAATTTCAGTCCCAGGGGTTAGCTACCTTGAAGGGTTTCACGAGGAAAGTTACCTAAGTCTTGATGCTTAAAACTTCTGGGCAAGCTGCTGAACTTTTAGCCCCTTTTCGTCTGGCTACAGGGATTACACACAAAGAGAACTTTAAACCGACTACAAGCTCACATCTAGGAAAAGGAAAAGACTGTTTTCTTCCTAAATGCTTGGTACATCCGTACCCTTTATATAAATAAATGCATTTCATTTCACGTTTTATTTGAATATGTCAAAGAGGAGTCATGTAGTGGGATGCTAAGCAGCTCTGAAGTTTTATTGAAGCAGCCTGGTGAACTTTTCAGAACCAATTGCCTTTTGGACATGTGACACGAAGCATCTTACTTGCCTGGTGTTGGCTTGTGGGATTGTGCTGTACCTGTGTACCTGATTTGTACAGGATTGTTTTTTTCTTCCCATTAGCACATTACATTTTACACATATTTTTATTTATTTAGCCAATGCTTTAGACAAAAGTGAGGTAAATAGCATAAATAGCCGTCAAAGACTCAGCTAGGTGTATGTGCAGCTAGGCTGCCAATGAACCCCCAGGAACAAGTCTAAGTGGTACTGGAGCAGGAGCTACACAACATCTTCCAAACAAAGCAAAAACCTATAAGGGGGTGGAAGGTGCAGCATTAAGAGCATTCATGGAATATGTAGTGGTACAGGCTAGTAGAGGTATTCCTGGAACAGATGGGATTTGAGGTATTACTTGAAGGTGGTGTAGCAATCATCAGTCCCTGAAGCTGCTTTTCCTGTACCTGTCAATGAGAGCAGGCCATTTATCTCTCAGCTAGACACGTTACTTTTGATTGACTGCAGCATGCTATAGTGCACTAGGTGTCTCCTTCACTGCGTTTCCGCAGTCGTGTGAGCCGTGAGCATTTTAGCATGGATGTTGCATGTGGTTGTCCCCATGCATCACACTGAAAAAAAAAAACATCAGGGGGTCTCTCAGCAAGCAACATTATGGTCTAATCCACGACACCTTGGGCTGAGCATCTAAAATTATAATGAAGGTCAGCGCCCCCATTGTAGTATCGAGCAAGGAGACAAGGTAGCATTACATTATAAATGTAATACGTGCCTTACTTTTGGATTCTTGCTTGAAGGGGAATTCAGAGGCACAATGGGAGCTGATACAGGATACATAATGTTTTTTTGGCTTGGAAACATCTTCCCTTTTCCTTCAAGATAACACTTAGAGAATAAGAATTATTGAAGGTTCCATGAATAGGATAAGTGGTTACAGAAAATGGATGGTTGGGTAGATGGAATTCTTGATTCATGTAACTGATTTTTTACATCTTGAAGTGAATCTAAAAAGGGATATGATCAATTTTCCCTGAGTTACAGTAAACAAAATAATGTTGTGATAAGAGGGGGGTGCCTAGGTTCCATGTGTGTGGAGTTTGCATGTTCTTCCTGTGTCGTTGTGGGGTTTTCATTGGGTACTCTGGATTTCCCCCCACAGTCCATGCTGAGGCTAATTGGTGTCACAGACGGGCAAGGCAAGGGAAGAGTCGGACGCAGAACTGCAGAACGATCCCTTTTGGGAACTTTATTTTACACGAAACAGGGCAGGGTGACAATGACCGGACTAACGAAACACGAACAACAAGGCACATATATAAACCGCTAACGTGACTGAACGGGAAACAGCTGGAGACACACGAGGGCAGGAGCAAGCGGCAGGGCACAGAAGGCAGTGGGGGTGGCTGCTGCTGCCACACTGGGATGGAGCTCAGGAGGGGTGGGGCCAGCTTGGCCAGCAGCACAGGCAGGACATGACAATTGGTGTTACCAAATTGTGCATAGGTGTGCATGAGTGTGCCCTGGCACCCCATCCTGGGTTCTTCCCTGCCTTGCACCTGTAGGTTCTGGACCCCCTGTGACTGAATAGGACAAGCAGTTGTGTAATATGAGGGTAAACTCATCCCAGGACTGGTAGGACACTGGTTTGAATCCTGCTGCTGGGCCCTTAACCCCCAATAGCTGCAGCAGTGCTGGATGCTGCCTGTCCCTGACCTGTGACCCCCAGGCTTGTGTTCACCTGGGTGTGTGTCCCATGGACAGCACGATGGGATAGGGAAAAAAAATATCCCAATGGGGATCAATACAGTATCAATATTCTATTTAATTGTTAAGTTCTCCAGTGGGTATGTGTTTTTCTTGTACTTTTCTGTTAGCAAAAGACTAGTCACTGCTAATGCTAATCAGTGGTGCTTGTGATGGATCACACTCGCATCGCATCATGCAGCTGCAACTGTCCGTAAGCCAGTAGATCTGCATGCACTCTGCTTGCTTGTTCATGCCACCGGCTTCCTGCTCACCTGCATGCCTCCTCAGATCACACTGCCTAGAGCTAACGCCCGTCAGCTATGCACATTTGTTTTTTGATAAATACAATAAATACATGAAACTGTGCTTCGAGGGTGCAGATTGTGGAGCAGCTGGTACTGATGCAGGGTAACTTAAAATCATGTAACTGCTTTGTCATGGAAAGCCTGTTTCTGTTTTTTATTTAATGATTTCAAACCCTCTAACTTGTTACCATACCAGCCCAGTAAGCCACGTCAGGAAGCAACTTTCTCTCTGCTTGGCACACAGACCTCAACCACATGACATGCTTAGTCATTTGACATGGCAAAGAGACCCAATGAAAGCGTGTGGAGTGGTGTGTGGCTCCATAGGTTAGGGTGCTGTAATTCAAAGCTTGTCAGTTCAAGGTCTGTGGTTGGTTCAGCAATTTCTGGGTTAGAATTTGACTACTTTGCCCCTGGAATAATATTTTGGGCCCCCTATAAAGAGGCTGGGTCCCCTGAAACCATGGTATCCATGCCCCTCCAACACCCCTGGCACCAAAAGACTTCCCTTGTTTTCTTAAAAAAAAAAGAAAAATAATGTATGTAATTTGGGTAAATGTGTCTGCTAAGTAAATAAGAATAAAGAGAGACTGATAGAAGAAGCCATGGAGGATAACAGCTCAGATCTGAACGAAAAGCAAAGGAAAGTTAATGCGATGATGAGCTTTGTGTACTGCGATCGATGCGGCTACGGCTTTGCAAAGTGTCAATATTTCATTCTGTGCTACTGTGTCATTTTATATATGAGATGAATTTTAAAGAATAAATGCTCTCTCTCTTGATTAATTGATTTCCGTAATAGGACTGTTTCCAGAATATCCTCAAAGCTTGTGCACTGGCAGTCCCGACTGTATGATATGAATCATGTTTTCCATTGGCATTCTGAGCAAGGTTAGTTAAAGGCATTGAAGGCAGTGCCTGAATTTATGCGAAAACCATCTTATATCACAGTTAAAGGCAAACGGCTCAAGATATTTACTGCAAATAAACATACATTACATCTTTTTTTTCTCAGAGGAGCTTGCATAAGTATCACAACAAAGGCGCGGTGGGCACATTTGACATGCCCCCCTGGAGAGACATAACAGAATCAGCTATAAAGTTTGTCAGTGTCAGTTGCCGAGGTGTACGTATTCAAAGCCGGAAGAATGAATTATACGCAGTCAGAGAGGTATCTACAAGAAGCACAAATAATGTAATTGCTATTGAACATCCCCATGAGCAATAAGAAGGTCGAAAAACGGGCATGGAGTAATGAATATAATAAGAATATGGTTTTACAGTATTTGGACAAAAAAATTGTTTCTTACTTTGGCAGCCTACTTTGAAGACATCCTCTTTGACTACTGTGACTGTGCTTCCTGATGCGAACAAAGACATATGGTTTTTGGTATAGCAGCTGGGTCAAGGAAAAGATAAGGCACACCTGATTCACTATTGTGCATTGATATTTTCATGAAAAAAATGTAAGATTTAAAATAAAATGCTAATGTTTTCTCTTATGGACTGGCATCATATCCATGTCCCAGCCTTGTACCCTGTGCTGACCCATGACCCTGACCAAGATAAGCAGCTGGCAGATGGATGGATGTCAAGGTTGTCTCCCTGGCTTTGTGTCTGAGAAGACTGCCTGCAGTCCTCGTGTCCATGCAGGTTTTCCAGTGGGTGTTCCAGGTCCTTCCTGCTGTGTAAAAACATACGGTTTGTTAAATTGCTTTCTCCAAATTGCCCATTGTGTTTGATTGTTTGTGTGCATGACTGCACTGCAAGGGATTGGCATCACATGCCTGGTGTCCCCACCTTGCACCCTATGGTTTCTGGGATAGGCACCAGGTCCACCACAACCTTCAATAGGATGAGCTGCTATGAGAGATGATAGATGGATGTTAATGGTGTTGCAATCTTTCATTTGTTAAAATGCAGAACACTGAAATACAGCTTAGATAATATTTATATGAGTGGTTAACTGACCACTGGAATATGGGAATGTGAAACAATGTTTTCAGATATCCATCCATTCATTATCTGCTGCGTATCCGAGGCCAGGTCGTGGGGGCAGCAGTGTAAGTAGGGATGCCCAGATATCCCTCTCCTCAGCCAACTCCTTCAGTGGAATACCAAGGCGTTCCCAGGCCAACATGTCCTGGGTCTGCCCTAGGGCTAGTCAGTCCAGGAGGCATCCTATACTGATGCCTGAACCACCTCAAGTAACTCCTTTCGATGTAGAGGAGGAGCAGTTCTACTCAGTGCTCCTCCTAAATATCTGAGCTCCTCACCCTGTCTCACCCTGCAGTGGAAACTCATTCCGGCTGGTTGTATCCGTGATCTCATTCATTCAGTCACTATCCAGTGCTCGAGATCATAGGCAAAGGTAGGTGTTCTCAGATAAATTCCATGAAACTGATAATATTGTTATGTCTTGTATTTAGCACCATTAAGACAATTCCATAAGTGGGATAAATGTTTTGGACACATGCATGTGCATGCAAGTTTGTCTGTTTTCAGATCTCAAGGGTTGCAGGACTTGTTGGTTTTTGCTCTCTCCTTAATTACTGTGCTGAAACAATTATTTGAATAGCAATTTACTTCATCTGGTGTTTCACAGGTTAGTCAGACGCTAATTAAAAAGTATTCGCTAACATCTGCAGGATTCCAGGTCTTGTGGTTTAGGTACATCTGGATCACTGTCTCTGGGAGAGTGGTGTGTGGCATCATTAGGTCTTTTTGCAAGGCCCTTAACTCCCAGTTGCTCCAGGGAATGTGTGATCCTGAAGGAAAAAAAATACAGAAAAAAGGTACATAATTTTGGATAAAAGCATCTGCTAAGTAAAAATAGACATAATCGCAAACTTATTTTGTTTACATTTCCTTATGTTATTTGACTCTTGTGAGAATAATTACTGTTGACACAAAAAATTGTATGTTTTGGGCAGTCCCTAGAATGCATGGGGCGGCGATTTGTGGTTGTGTGACATATTATGTGACCTGGCATGTAACAACATTAGGACAGCCAAGGATACAGCACAGAAAAGACTGATACTCTTCTGTGTTGTTTTGTCTTTCTCAAGATTTGAATATTTCTGCCATAAAAAGGAATATTTATCCAAGCTGCCGAATCCCCCAGCGTGCCGTTATATATGCAAATTACTTGCTAATCTTCAGCACAATGAAGCAGAGGGGTGGTGCAGTACAAGAAGCTTCATCTTAAACATGACAGTCATTTCCTGTTTGACAGCAGTAGCCAACAAAGGCTTGCTGTACAAAGCCAGCTGGATTGAAGGTTGTCAGAATTGCCCCAAGGGTGATTTGACATCAAGGGTTTGAGTCATTATGCTGGTATTGAAGGCTTTTACCATTGTTCAGTTTTCCATGTACTTGTTTGAGATCCATATGCAAACTTCTTGAGTGATGTGTACTGCACTGGCCAGGCTCAGTAATTAATCCTCTCGAATGTGTGTACTGTATGTTCCTTGGTCTGGAACTTTGAAGTTTCCAGAATCATTATGTAATGACATGCTTTTCAGGCATAGAGAGAATATTTTATAATGACTTATGACTCTATATAATGAATAGATGGGGTTTACACTAGGTTACTGTCTATTGTAATTGTGTTTCTATTGTCTTGATTGAAAAAATCAATATGAAAAAAGAAAAACTGAATTTTAATGTGCCGTCATTTCGATATTATCCTGGAAGAATCAATGAGCCAGAAAAAAGTACATGTTTTAATTTGTTAATTACATATGATGGTAGGCTTTTTCTATTACTTTACTGGCAATCCTCATTCCAACTCTATGAAAGGACTATTAAATATATTGTTTAAAAACTTTTAAAAATTTCAATTTGCCTATTGTTTTTTTAAGGCACAGATAAATATTGAATAGAAAGACCATTTAAGAGACAAAATTACGCTTTGGCAGCTCGGCTCCAAATCAGCAGTGTGGAAGATGGATTGATGGATACGTATATGCATTTGGGTGATTGTGTCATCCAAACGTTTACAAAAGCCACACATCTAGCGCAAAGCTTTGACAAGCCTGGAGCAGTTCCCAGAATATACTGTGAAGAGGATATAAGGCCATCACAGGACATCCCCTGAACAGTATACACAGCTACACACAAAGGGCAATGTTAACACACTCGCCCATCTGAAATGCATATCTTTTGACTATGTGAAGACATCAGAATAGCCAGTGTAAAACCACAGGCACAACATGCACTAGGGCAGGAATCAAACCCACAGGCCTGGGGATTTGATGCCATAGAGTGTTTTCCTATCCTGTCCTTGGGGACCCAGACGCAGTCCTTGTTTTTGCTCCCTCCCAGATCCATGTGGACTGTGTGGCAGGGAGCAGGTGGGAGCAAAAACGTTGACCAGTTGTGGGTCCCCGAAGACCGGATTGGGAAACACTGCCATAGAGCTATTCAGTAACCCACCACTGCACCCTATCCAAAGCATGCATTAATGTATACATTCTACATGAAAATTGGGTTATAGATTTCTATTGGATAAAAAGATGTTCCAATCATCAAGCTGTGGCAGGTTCTCCATGAACCAGGCACATATCCAGGGTTGCCAATTCTCATGCATCTGGCGTGACACTCACGCTTTCAGACTCTCATGCTCACTCAGGAAAATCTATTTTAATCTATTATAAACCTAAAATTACCTACATCAAAAGCATTGGGGCAGTTTGGAGCTACAAAACAGAAATCTAATTTTAATAAATCATATAAAGATACACTTTTTTTGTCATAAGACATAACTAGAAAACGCTGACAGTATATTTCATTGCTGGGTTTTTTCTCTAACTGCCTCATTGTTCATAACAGGGAATGGGTTTGACTAGAGCTTGGCAATATGCCCTAAAAATTATATCACAATATCTTCAGAAATGTTCACAATATCGATATTTATCACAATACTCTAAAATTCATATTGTAGTGTCGGAGCCATCTACATATCCTGACATGCTCACAAGCCATGTGAAAAGCCGCAATGTGTGTGTCATGCTGTGTTTGGTGTAAATACTTGTGCTCCCGACAGTTGTGTGTGCCCTTACCTGCGTTGTATGTGTGAGCCTGGCATGTCTTAGCCATTGTGTAATGCCCTACCATGTGTGAGCCTTCCCGTCTATTGTGTAACGTTCATGCACTTCCCTGCTGCGTTTGTCTGTGTTGCTGTTGCTTATTGTGCGGTTCTTTTAAGGACTGATATAAAGAGCAACGTCATGTGATGCCTCGGCCTGCCCGGTGCCTCAATATCTAGGAAAAAAAGTAAAATATGACAGATAGTTTTGAGTGTTTCTGATTAAGATGACCAATTGTTTTACTAATAGTTATGGAGCATGTGACATCTAAAATGATACATTACACCAGCAACAGAAAAAATATTGCCTTATTACTACTAATCCAAGAAAACAAGTGTTTAGGCTATATGACAATATTGAAATTGAAGATGATATGAATGTTCATAATCACAATACCATATATCATCAATTGATTACCTAGCCTATCACTAGTAATAAAAATTGGGTGAAAAGAAAACTGTGAAAGATTTTGAAGGCTACGATATGCGCTTGAGGCTGTTCTGACTAACGTTTCTTAATGCTGTCCTGGCTTCTATAGTACAGCTACATAATTACCCTGCTGTACTCCTTGTTTAGCATCATCCAGAGATCATCCAGAAAGGATTTCAGGTCCAGAAAGTAAAAATTCAGTCCAAGATTTTGTTTCGACCAACCCTCAAAATAAATGTAAGGCACCCCCACCCCCCCCAAAAAAAATATTTCTGGCTACAGCCCTGCCATGAACATAAGCCAGCAGAATCTCTGTCATTATGAGTACAGATCAAGACACCTGCAACCAGCTTTCCTGTCCTTTGAGAGTGAGAAAAAAATACTTTGATGTTCCTCTCAAACCTTTATCACATTAAAGCCTTGTATCCCATGAGCAAGTACAAACCTTGTATCCCATGAGCAAGTAATTTACTGCCCTATTCTTCTTCATCAACATCGTGAGACAATCAAAATCACGCTCATCTCATTCATAAAAGATTTTCACAATATGGAGGAAATTACCGTACATCATTAACATGCTGATGATCGATACACGATTGCAATTCGTTCTATTTTATCTAGTCAAAGAAAAGCATTTTTAGTCCAATAATTGTTATGCACAAGACCTTTGTGTATAGAGTTCAGCTGATAAGACTGTCAGCTAAATTAATAAAACATGAATTTTAAATATTTGAGTTGTAGTGTGCATGACACTTTTTTGGAGGATAAAATATAGATATACGCATACAATGTGAACCAATATACTTTGGAAGCTGTTTTCTTTTGTTGTTTAAGGTGAACATTAGACCAAGGAAGAAAAAGAAGACGCAGTTCACGGGTACAAAATATACACAGCTTTGTGTAGCAGTATGTAGCTCTGGTGCTAAACACTGTATAATGGCATATTCCACATCTCTGATGGGTCATGCAGCACTTTCCAGTCAAAGCAATATGTTCCGGCTTTGTCTATTAAAGAACATGTCTGTTTGCTCCAGTTATTGTGCAAAGTATAGACACACTGTCAATGACACCTTCAGTATCTGTGAATGAGTCTTTATGTTTAATTCAGAGAAAGTCATAAATTGTTACATCAGTGCTGCACATTCATGTATATTGCTGCTGGACTGAAAATACTTGAGAATAATCCATTTCTGATAATGAATTAAATGTGATTTTTAAGAGCAATGTGGACCAGGGACACATAAGCAAATTGCATTTAAAAGCACAAAAAAACTAAACTTTGTAATATTGCAAATCAAATAATTAGTCAGACCTGATGAGCATCGACCCATAACAAAATATTACAGCCTTGGTGTGGGGATCAATGCCATCAAAGGTCACAAGCATGCACAGACAATAAGCTATTCCAGTTGTTCATGACCAGTCTGTCCAGTTGCTGGATGGACTTTTAACACACTTCAGCAACTACACCCGGTGATACGTCCCTCCACTTCAGCTAGCTTGAGGCTCCTAGCAGCAACTCTGACACTTGTGAAACATGTCATACTAAAAGTACACATATTAATGAGCAAATAGATACCAATTGTGATCAAAAATGGGATGGATGGGATTCGCAGTTAGGAATTTTACATTGTGTAAATTAAACTCACAACTGAGCTGGTTAATAACTGCAGGGAAGTGACTATAATTTTAATATGTTAAATTAATGTGTAAAGTTTACTTCATATGATTACTTACCAATGTCATTTGTGTACCTGTTTTCTAGTATTAGGTCAACCTCTAATGTAAGAATAACCCCTCTAGTAATGGTTTCCATCTGCTTCTGGAAGCAGAGGGTGCATATGTCATTTTGTTCCTGCCCTGTTGCATGCTGGCTTGTTGTACTCACGCTGCTCTGTCAAGGGAAAAAAATCATCAGTCAAATTCACCCACCCACCCGCTCATTCACCCTGCCTCTTGTCTGGATATATAACTTCAGGAGTTTGTCCAAATGGATTTTTTTTACAGAACACTTGCAGCACACTGCCGATGACATTTCATGTGAAAATAGTGAATTATGAAATAAAGCAGCCAGTCATGACAGTAGCTCAGGCACAGAAATGATCCTCTAGCAAAAATTAATTGCTCAGTTTCCGATATCTTGGAAATGCATTTTCCACTGAACAAATATGGAGGCTCCCTGTACGGTGATGGATAGCTTGAATTTACCGTATTTTCCGCCGTATAAGACGCACTTTTTCTCCCCAAAATCGGGGGGAAAAAAGTGCCTGCGTCTTATACG
>JAODKM010000099.1:19116025-19129470 GCA_026780845.1 Petrocephalus sullivani | reverse complement strand
CTGACATACTTGTTTCACCGTAGAAGTCAGTCATGTTAATCTTCCTCATTCTACATATCTATCCATGTAATGTTTTTTTTTTATGTGACTTTATTGCACTTTATTTTACTTGTTATGGACATACTTTTTGTCACACTTTTGTATTTGTCTGGAGAAGACTTGATTCAAAATAAAAATTAGTCAGCATGTTAATCTACATCCATCCAAAGTTTTATTTTTACCTTATTGCACTTTATTGCACTTTGCTTATTTTATGGGATATACTTGACTACACTTTTGTAATGTGGACTAGATTTTGTTTTCAATTCCCAAAAAAATGATAAAATGCCAATTATAGTCACATAATTTATTGTAATGTAAAGGATTGTGTGAAATTTCATTATTTCGACTACTAACCCTAGTATCAAACCGAATGGTATCGTACCGTATCGTGGGAATTTCTGAGGTATCGAAAAAAATCGAATCGTTGTCTTAAGGAATCGATATTGTATCGTGTTGTGAGGAAAGCTGTGATTTACACCCCTAGTATCTATCTGCGGGACTGTTTGTTGAGCATAATGCCACTAGTCAAATAATTTTCATTGAGACACCCCAAAAAACGTCTGTGTTTCTCCCAGAGTGGGGGCTTGACAACCAAATCCACTACCATAGAACTTATCATGCCACATCTGACTCCAGTGCCAGAATGATTTTACCCTTTTGATCTGTGGCAACAATCTGATTAGTTCTATTGGCTGAGGTCTTTACCTCATATCTGATCTTATCGCTCCTGAAAAATATATAGGGTTACCTGAGATTATGGGTTTGGTTTCCTAAAAAATGGTTGACTATTTTTCCTCTAAAATCCTTCCTCCATTGTAAAAGAACAGGTACAAGTAAGCTATATTTTGGGCATGTACATTTTATTTATTCTACATGGACCTCACTGTTCAATTTCATGTTGGCTGTGAATGGTTTGAACTAATCCTGTTTCCTCGGCAACCCTACCCTCCATATACCGGCCAGGTGCATTTGTGCTAGTAAAATCCAGTACCTACAGCCGATTACTGTAAATGATAGTAGTCCGATTCTTAATATGTATTGATCAAGTTTCTTTAATCCTCCATGGCCTAAGGTAATTAGAAAAACAGTTTAAAAATTGGACTCCCAATTACTGTGTTCAGTTTAAAGTGATTTGAACTGTGCACTTCATTCAACAGTTTAATGATGGCTAATTAGTTAAGAGAAAGGAAAAGAGTAACATTTTGAATGGGTCTCTATTCTCTTTATATATGCACATATTTTTATATCATCCAGAAGAAGTGTTATTTAGCAGATTAAGATTGTAGGTTTCAGTTCCAGAAAGGCCATTTGAGAATATTTGCCTGCCTTGAATACATAGATAGGACCCAAAATAAAGTAATTATCAGGAGAAGTCAGACTGGAGTTTTTCTTTTTTAATAAAAGATTTGTATATGTACAGCTTACTGAAATGCATTATTTAACCTTCATTTTATTTATTTAACCATTACCCTTTTTCACCAAGGAGCTCACAAACAAACTAGGATCGCTTATTCAGTGGTTGTGTTACTATGACTGCTTTTCTGTTTTCTGTTTAAAAATCCGTGATGCACAACTCGGAATGGAACAATGAACGCGTGATTCCCCCGGCGACCTGGAGCACTTCTCATCTGGTATAATTAATTATGGCCTATTGATGCCCTGCCACTCCCGGCTCTAAGACACGCTCTACTAACGCAGATGTCTACCTAGTAATCGTTTAGTATCTGAGTGATTTTTTTTTAAGCAGCACCGATCATAAACGGCACATGTTCAATGCTGCCCGCTTGCTTGTTTCTGTCCGATCTGCTGTTTGTAATCGATTGATGAGCAGTTGTACCCACCTTCTCTTTGATAATTAAAAAAAACAACAACAACAATGGTTTGCCAGGATGATCCATCAGATTGTAAATAAGTAGAGCTTAATATTGACTCATGGGTAAGAGCCAATCCAGCTTAGTGGCGTTCTCTGTTCATTGAGGCCCACTGCACATTCCAGGTCAGACTATTGTCCTCTGAAGAACAATTTTGGACAAATTCAATCCCTCTCTCTCATAAAAAACAGTCCACTTCAGTTCTGCCACTGATTTACTGCAAAATGATACTCTGTGTGGCTTCAGCCCTAATAATGTTTCCTGTCGAGGTCTTTGGCTTTAACCACAGCTATTGATTGCCTCCCACTGTGTATGAAATGCTAGATGAAGGGGTTATGTGCGAGTGAATTGGGGACTCATCAGTCACATGGATCCTTGTCCCTGGATCCTAGGCGCAGATGTTTGCCAAATTGGCCGTAGATATGGATGCTGATTTGGAATTGCGTATTCAAGAGGCCAAATGTGCCATAGATTGCTGTTGCCATGGTGTGGATTCGCTGCTTCGGAGACGACCCACAGTAGCGAAGGGAAGTGGGATGAGTAAAGGACATGAAATAATAATGCTGTACATGATATGAGGCCAGAAATCTACAATGAGGGATATAAAACATCAATGTCCATTTATTACAAGGTTTATCTCCAGTATACCTTCTTATGAACACAGAATATACTGAATTACGGCAGTATTGAGGCTGCAAAATATGTACACATATAATTATCAAATTGCTAGAAGAAAATTTGTCAGCTCTTTACCCGTAAAATATGAGACTTGTATAACGATGGCCTAATAAAAATTGATGGCAAAGCACGATTGATGCACCGATGAACAGCAATACTCAAAATGGGTTTTTTTTGGCCCAGAAATTAACTGAGTAGCAACAGTTCACCCATGACGTGTCTCCCAATAATTGCCACTGCACGCAGTGCTGTTTGTCATGTCGCTAGTAAACGGATGCTGTCGTATTAATCACACGAGGCATTTAATTACTGTTAGCCGTATGTGAGCGTGCACATAATTCTTTACGACTATGTCAGGGCACGTTTGACGTAGAGATATTCCGAGATGGTGTATTTGGTTTCCCGGACTTTGTGGGGATGAGACGTACTTTTCTGCGGTTTCCTCATAGGGTGGGGTGGGGGGGTGCTACTCAGGAGGCCGGTGAGGCAGACAGAAGAGAACATTTGGATAGAGGGTTCATTTCCACCTCCTGCTGGAAGGAAATCTGCCACAGAGATGGGCGCCAGGCAACCAGACGGCTGGCAGGATGCAATGTCAGGCCAGAGGATTACCGAGCTGCACACGTGTAAAGCTCCACGCTATGTAAGGCCGAATCAGTGGGCTTAGTCATCGTGTCGGTCTGGGGTGAGAAGGTGTCAAAATGCCACCCGGCTGAAAGGTGAAGTATCTGGAGGACAGCCCTTCCTCCGGAGACAAGCGAAGCTTGTCGGGCTATTCTGGTCCCTGGTTACAGAAGGACACTGCAGTGTCCAGTAAGTAAACAGAGCTGTGACATAGCTGGAACAGTGACCGAGGTAAATCCGGGTGATTTGCAGCTATGCTTAATGGCCCAGCCTCGTGGATGAAACCAATGGAAATCGGGCTGCTCAGTCATACCGGTCTGCTCCTGTGATCCGCAGAGGCCGAAATTAAATAAATGCTAGTGCATGTTTTTGGCTGTAGTACACGCATCTGTCAACATTACACTGCTGGGATAATAGAATCAAGATTAAAGGATTCAGCCGGTACAATTATTGGTGCAAATACAAGTTTAATTATTTAAGGGCGGAATCGGGTTGCGTTGCAGACACTATTCTTGTCTGGTTTTCACACAGGGCTTGTATGTGAAAAAATATGGGTGTTCTCCACTAACACAATGAGACCAAAAACCCACGCGCTTCCCTGCCATCTGTTCACGGCATCCCTCTTTCACCAAGGCTCCTGCCCATTCTTTTCTTTGTGATGTCACAGTGTGGGAAGGGAGGGGGGCAATCGAGTGCCTGGCCCAGGTGCGGCACCCCATCGGCTGATGGTATGAGTGTTTGTCCCCCTCCAAGGGCTCTCTGGGTCATCAGGTGATGCACCATGCATTATTTCCCATGAAAATGCGTGAACCCATACATCAGCTTGGAAGAAAGAAAAAAAAACAAAACTCATTTCATTCAGAAGTGGTTGACCTGTGTTCTAAATGAACTGTTACTCTCAGAGAGATGTCATTCACACAAAAGTAGCTTGAAACCTGGGAGCACAGGGCACAAAGCACGCAACATCAATACAACGCTTGCCAAACAATCACCGGTCACACAATTACATGCACTGGGCAATTTAGAAACACCAGAACACGGAATCACAAGTCTTTGAACTGTATTTGGAAACCAGACCCGCCATATAACAGGGCCCGAACCTGGAAGGAACCCATGTAACACAGGGAGGACATGCAAACTCAATGCACACACATACACATCACACACACACACACACACACAAACACTCACACACAGGGAAGGGATTAAATGCCCCAGCACTGTAGGTATGAGGCAATAGGGCTGCCCACTGATCCAGATTCACATTATTAACTACTCAATAAAGTGCTTTATCCAGATTAATGTTCATAGCAGATTTATAGTATATCTGTTAATGTTGGCTTGGAAAACAACATTTGTTTAATTGGACATAGCTACTTCTTGGTCAGTGAGCTGTAATATTAGCTTGGTAGATATGTTACTTAACTACCTTTATTAAATCAGTTCTGCAACTACTATGTAGCCAACTTTGGTTTTTACTTACTGACCACTGAATTATGTTAATGAATAGGGACGATCGGGTTTGTATGTCACAATGGCAGACAGGGAAGAGGTGACAACATACTGGTAGCCTTGTGGTGAAGAAAAACGGGATTTATTACGGGACCAAACATATACAAGCAGAAACAAAAGGACCGCGAGGCTCAAACAGGATACAGGGAGGAACAACTAGGAAAGACTAGAGGAGCATCACAGGGACCAGTGCAATCACTGACATAGAAAGGACTAACATCTACAATGACCAAATTAGAGAACAACACACATATACAATGGTTAGGCGAGGGACAGGTATGAGTGATCTGTTACAAGAGGGAAGGAATCGGGATGATATGCAGAGACACCTGCTGGCCAAATGGGAACATGGCAGGAGTGACAGATGGATTGTGACAGTGTGACAACAATTTTTTCTGCTTAGAGGAGCAATACTGGAATACCCTTGGGTTGATTAAATAGGCCACTAAATAATTTAAACATCATAAAAAGCTAATGAAAATATTTATTGTTTAGGGAAGTGTTTTTCAACCCAGTCTTTGGGGACCCTCAGACAGTCCAAATTTTTGCTCCCTCCCTCCCGTCAATAAATAATGCCAGATACGTAGTACAGGTGATATGGCAGTTGAGAGGGAATAAAAATTTGGACTGGCTGAAGGACTCAGAGGACCGGATTGAGAAACCCTGATTTAGGGAAAAGCAGCATCTTGTGGATATTGAGAAACAGATAATCTGTGTCTAGCCTACAAAGGATATTATTGTGTGAACTGGCACATATTGAGCTTGATCTCATATGGGAGGGCAAAGGATTGTGTTGAAAAGTATGAAACCAGTTTTTGGCGTTAAAGATCTCCTTAATGCACACGCTGAAAGAACAAAATCTGGGGTGATTCCTTGGATTATTGCCAATTTACTTACTTTATTGCTTTAAAATCACCTCCTCAGTTCCCGTGTCCCCATCTGACAAACCTGTTCTTGTGAACAGAGAGCGGTTACAGAGACAGAAATCCAGTCCCCTCCCCCAGACTGAATGGGCAGGAAAGAAAATCACTGCGTGTGTCCAGCTCCCTGTCGAGCATCCTGTGTGCGCCTCATAGGAGAGCAAGGTGGGATATGCGAAAAGAAGCATTCCAGTGCACTTATGCAAATGGGAAATATAGCATCATAGAATCCTTATTAATGTGATAGTCGGGACTGATGTACATGTTTAGCGATGAAAATGTGGCATGTTGACCTGATTGCAAGTATCCACTCTAAAGAGCTGGATCCCCCGTGGACCTTCCACACATCCAGACGTGACTCTCCTCCCCCCAGAAGTGTGCCTCCGGCTCACTGCTCACACTGCAGGGCGAGATGGAGAGCTCCATCCTCACCTCCATCTGGCCGGGCAACATTCATCCCGTGCTGATATGGGAGAGATATTAGGAAAAGCATATTTTTCAAGCCGCTTAACTGGATTAGTGCAGGGCGGTGAATGGTGCTTTCCGGCAGAGAGCATGCCGGGCCAGCTCCGTGTCTCTCCCAAGGGCCTGCCACTGGTGGTGGCCATGGCCCCTGACCCCACCAGCACACTGCGAGGCGATGACACACTCCTAATCTCCCCATTAGAGATATCTGACGGGTGGGACGAGGGCGGTACATCAGCGTGGGCCCACCAGACTCGCGTCAGGGCCGCCCCCGCAGGCGTCTGACATATTACTCTCGGCTCCCCTGTAGTTGTCGGTTCTGCGTCTGTCAGCTGTAAAACAGTGCGATCGGCTGGCGGTGTTCTGCACTGGTCTGGGAACAGCAGGATCCATAGCTGTTTTAGTTTACTTTAACCATCCCCTGTATGGCCTGGTGCCTTTTGTTACCGTTACAGCAGGATGTCTCCCTGAAGCCATTTCCATTACAAAACTTATGGAACAGGACGCTAACCTTTTTGTGTTTTTTGTTGTTTATACGTGATTTAACAGTGTGATCTCTACACTCTCGGATTTTCTAAGGAGGGGGACATAAGAGGGGCCATTATTCATACAATTCATACATTATTCATTTATCATTTGCCAATGATATGTTTTGAATAGGCGAGTGGCACTCTGGGGGCCAATCAGCTTTGCCCCTGTGGCCCCACCCCTGTGTATAACCTCTGAAAAACAAAATAAAATAATGATTATTAGTTACATTTGTCACTTTAAAATAAGTTTTCTTTTTTTTTATCTATTTTCCAGCTTTTTTTCCATGTCCCATGCTGCTGAGGAAATTCAAGATGGCAGTTGGCATTATGCTTTAGTAGAGTGGAATGTCCGGTCAGCGAGCAGCCTACTCCTTTCCAGCCTTCCACCACTGCCACTCATTCCTCGGCTTCACTCTTGGGAGACGAAACTGTCAGTGCCGCATGTCACAGAGAATTCCCCCTCCACACACGGAAGACGGTGAATTAAATAAACCAGAAAAGTGACAGCTTTGCCACGGCCATCTCCTCCAGCTCATGTATCTGTAACCTGACAAAATCAGGCTTGAGGGTGGGGGCTCTTTTAATACTGCAATCCTCCCAGAATTTAAGGAAGGGACCAGTTTGCATGGCAAATCTAGAATGTAAGTACTAGACTGAGAATATTCCAGATCGACTCCTAAAAAATATAATAACATAGACCTCCTGTTTTTAAATAGTTAATGCTAAGACTGTTTCTATCGAGGCGATATACTCAGGCATGCTGGAACGCTGGTACTGTACTCTTGGCATCGTTGGGTGTTCTGAAGTGTAAACGATTTATTGGTAATTTGTGTGTGCCATCTGCATTGTGAGCTGCCAGCGATTGCTAGTGCTCACGTCCGTTTTAGCTGAGCAGCTCGGTCAGCCCACTTCCATGATTCGGCTGTTTCGGCCTCACCCTGAGCCCCATGGCCAGATAGGTCTGCCCTATCATGTTTCCCAGGCACCTGATCTCTAATTTACCGTTAATCATTTCCCAGCAACACTATCAGACCATTCAGGTGTGATCAGAAAAATAGCGAAATCAAGTAAATAGGTCGGCCGGGACAAAACGATGGCTGCAGCTGTGATGCTAATGCAGTGAGCCGGGAGAGCGATCGCGGATGCCGATAAAAGAGCAAATCCAATTTGACGGGCCAGCATCGAGTCGCCGGCTGCTTTCAGCCATGTGGTGGGATCAGCTTTCTCCTTTAGTGCAAGAATTCTCACCGGCCTTCCGTGGGGCCTTTTATTGCACTAATGCAACCAGTCGATACCCGGTTAGCAATGCGGTCAAGCCAGCGCCGTGTCTTGAAAGCACACATAAAACGCCCCTCCTATGAAAAACTGGCTCTCGGAATGAAGGTAACACTCCTGTGGTCTTTTTCAAAACTTATCTCATTGGCAGTTTCAAACACTAAGACAATTTTAAGATTTATAGTAGCATTAATTTACCGTTATAGCCCGTCTAGTGTGTTCACCTGAAAAGTTCTCAGTTTTTTCTTGGATAGGCTCCAGGCTTATGACAACCATGCATTAGTCACGCTGTTGGAGATGGATGGACACATAGCCACATAAAGCATAATTCAACCAGATCTTTGAGTGGAGGAGAGGAACAAAGCCCCAGGGAGGGACTGTATATCAGCACATTAGCCAAACTCCACCTTGTCTTCTGGAGCATCCATCATTCTTTGCTCACATGTTTTTGCTCACATGTTTTGGTTTTGGTTGTTTTTAAGGTGCAGTCAAACAATTTGACTATTATTTACTTTTTGGGAAAACAATCATTTGCAATCAAGTCAGTGCTAAGTCATACTGAAAATGACAAGGTCTGCTCCTCCTTGTGAACCAGATTAGACTCAAAATGTCCCTGGTCCAAATTTAATTGAATTAAAATGAGTGAGAGCTCTGTAGTAACTGCAAGCCCATCAAGTAAATGAAGATACATTAATTTATATAATTAATCAGTAATAGGTAGGTTTGTCACTCTCAAAGGACATTTAGAGAAAACCCATAAAGACTGCATATCTGTTTGATAAAAAATATAGAATAATTTAAACCCTCGCTCACCCCTCATTGCTCAGCACATTCACTGCTTCTCATTTTAGCTTAAGCTTGGCTTTCTTGCTATAGAAATTGCATGAGGAGATGCAAGGCTGTTTAATATATATCTTTTGGATGAAGCAAATTATGTAAAGAAGGTTCCAGAAAACTTGAGCCTTTTCACGCTTATTGTGAAAGCAACATGTAGGACATTAGGATGGCATTTAAATACTTTACATCTCTGACACTCACGGTTATCATGCTATTAGCAGTAGGGGCAGGAAGCTACCCCGTGCCCCGTTCAGAGCCGCAGTGGTTCTCCCTCACACAGAACTGCAAACATGCACAAGCACAGGAACAGCTACCAGTCCTGCGGTATTATTATTTTAATAAATAAAGAGCTTAATTTGATTTTTGCAGAGTGAGCAAAAAGGACTGAGGCCATCAAGTACTTTCTTCTCAAAAGCTGCTTTCCAAGATTACTGTCAAACATCTGGAATTTCCTAGCAGTTTCCGGACGGTTAACTAGATGAAAGATTTGTCTTTTGACCTTGGTAATATAAAAAATAGACAGGAATCTTCCCATGTCAGCTCCTTGTGGTGCTCTCTGTCCTGCTGTTTCTCCACTTTCCCTTCTTCCGGTAATGGTGCTGAGAGCAGGTCAGCACCCTCACCCAGATGGCAAGGCGGGTTTCCTTTCCGGACTTTATGCCGGAGATAAACGCGAAAACATTTCCCGGCATGCAGCTGCCTCCTAACTTGGGAATAAACACTACAAAATCCACCTCTCTTGTGTGCAGAGTAATAATTACAGAAATCATTCTTTGATTCTGCTCACACTCTATTTTGTGGCCAACTTGACGTGAAGGACACACTTAATAAATTATAAATGTAATATTCAGTCAGTACATACAGCAATTTTACAATTTTTATTGCCTCTTTCATTAGCATTTCATTCGCTTACCTTATTGGTAATTCCTGGTTAGTGCATATCTCTCCTAAAGTGTTCTAAGGTCTCTGGAAAGCAAACTGTACTATAAGATTATGATTTTTAATGCATATTGCTGTGAGAAGAACAAACCACAAAAGAAATACATACAGCAAAAGAAATAAATGGATAAGTAAATACAGGATATGGTTTAAATCAGTGAGTGACAGGAGAGGGAGCACTTCGAGAGCCAATCAGCTTTTAGATAAGGCCTGAGCCCTTGTCCTCCCGCCCCTGTATCAGTCCCTGCTGTGTTTTTAGTAGAGGAGTGAGGCTGTCAGAGCAGGCGGTGACCCACAAAGATGAAAGCCTTACGGGGTGCAGCACAGAGGACGTTAGCGGACACTAATGTTAGGCCGCACACCTGTGGCTTGCTTCTTGGAGCAAGCCTCAGCGAGTGCCAGCCTGACTGAGGCTATCGTTTATCTTCAGCAAAGATGTTGCTCGTATAATAACATACATCCATCTTCCACCTGCTTATCCTGGACAAGGTCACAAGAGGCCCAGGAGCCTTTCCCAGGCAGCTTAGGGCACAAGGCAGGGGTACAGCCTGGATGAGATGCCAGTCCATCAAAGGGCACACACACACGATAAACACACTGTGAAGTGCCAGTTAGTCCAGTTGTATGCCTTTAGTCTGTGGGAGGAAACTTGTGTATTCCCGAGAGACAGACCACACCCATAAACCTGAGACATTTTTTGAGCCCCCAACCCTGGACGTCTGAGCTACTGTGCCATCCCTATAAAACAACATGCACTATTAATAGCAGCCTCAACACCTATTAATACAACCTCAACACCCCGCTTCCCCCACCTAGCTTGACTACCGGTGCCACCACCACAATTGCCCCACTCCACCCCTTCCTAGCAAGCCCACCACTGTTACCAAGGCCATCCCTTAACCACTGGAGATAAAGTGAAATTGGGCACTGAAGTTTGCTGGCTGCGGCAAGGGGAGATGAAATTCACCAAGGGCTTTGCACAGCCCTGACTGTACCTTCTGGTCAGTGCTAAATATTTTTTGCACTGAACTAAAATTCATACCGGTTAACCCAGCGTCCATGATGGCAATTGGATATCCAGTAGTCATTTGCAATTATATATATTCCCTTTGGCTTTTTAGAAATGTTACACTACATGACTTACAATTACAATTAGGATTGTGATTAGGTTTGAGAAGGGATGCACTTTGTGGCGGATATCGGCAAAGCCCGGGCAGACGTGTAGCCCCATTGAATGCTCGACGAAAAGGTCATGTAGACCCCCCCCCCGTGAGATGGCAACACGGCCTGCTGACACCCACATACGCAATTAGAGTCCAAGCGTCTGCTCCGTGAGTCACGCCTCCCCCCGTCCCCGTGGACAGACCAGCTGCGATTCCGAAAATATATGCTCCGAGGACCCGGGTGCGAGGAGGACGATGGGCCAGCTCACTCCGCTGGTGCTGAGCCTGCGCCACACTCGGGGTCCACTGCAGCTTCCCGCGGCGTGTAGCTAATTAGCATGTAGATAATTAGCTTCATCTAAAGCTAGCTGCATGGCTCACAGCTCGATGTGTGCAAATTCATTGCAGAAATTCAAGGTAAATACCCCTTTCTGAAGGGTTGTACGTCTGCGTTATTTTTTTGTGGGGGGGGAGGGGAACCAGCTGCGATAATCAAAGAGACTGGCCTCTGATCTTTTCTCTTCCAGCAGCACGACTGTCGGCTAGTCTGTTTCATTTGAATTGCTTCATAGCTTGTACTAGGGGACTTTGCGGACATGGGGCCCTTCTGAGTCGTTCCTTTGATGTGAGCGGTTGATGAACATTCGGGAAACGTGGATCCCGCACGCTCCAAGGCTGACTTCCATTTTCCGTATTTACCAGTCTCCCGATACTGGGAATTTGCAAGCTAATTATATGACGTCCTCAGCCCCTTTTAAGAGCCAGCGTCCAGTGTCTGTGGTGAAATCGACACTAAATGGCTAATGCTTAGTGCTGTGGTTATGGTAAAAAAGAAAGGAATGGTGGCGAAAGGAGTTATCACAATTCAACCAAATGATTGCTCCAGAGCTTAAAATAAACATTGTTGCACTGCTGTTTCTCAGCGCAACCAGCTAAGTTTGGGGTCCCAAAGTTTCTTTTCTATTTAAGAATGTTCTCAGGAACACTGGGCTGCCAAGTACATTTATTTTATCTTTTCAGGTGATCCTATTATTTACTGTGTGGGTTTAACCACAAACTGCCAAGTTACCAGAAACTCCACAGGGGTCTGTTTATGGAAAATTGTGACTCGTATACTTCCAGGACGTCACCGCGTGTTGCAGCTAAACTTGACAAGGGGCGATTCTAGGAATTCTTAAAATGGGGGGCGGGGGGTGTATAAGAGGAGCCATAATTCATACAGAGGAGCCAGCCTTATCGTTATGTATTTACTTATCGTTATGTCTTGAATCAGGGAGTGGCAGGGGAGGGGGCAATCCGAAGGCCAATCAGGATTCAGCTCTGGCCAGTGTCCGTCGCCCATGTGTATGCCCCTGAACCTGACGGACAACCGTAACTTGGGTTGCAGTTTCATTTCTTATGGCTGATGAGAGTGATTGCCTGGTACAAGATGTAGTGTGAGGGCACGCCTGCCTATTCAGGGCTCCATCTTGTTATTTTTTTCCAAAGTTTACACATGGAGGCACTAGCGAGCTTTTAGAATTGAAGACCGCAGAAAGGAAATTCTACTGACAAACATGCTATGAATAATTCACAGGCATGTAATCTGTGCTTGAATTGTAAACCCAGCCTGTTTGCATGTTGAAATGTATTTTACACAGCTTGCTTGTCTGACGAATATAACTCTACTGCTCGTGTATTTAACAATTAAAATATATTGTTTTAATGAGGTTGTCTTATCATTATTGATGATAACCACAAAACTAATAACTTGTTATTGCCCTATGGAGTAAGAAAAACCTTTTGAAAATATTTACCTACCTTCTCTCTTCATGGTCACAGGTGGCAACACTTAAGAAATAAACAGATAGCAGCAACGTCACATAAATGTTCAGTTCAGATTTCCAAGTTGTCTTTCTGTATTGGAAAAGCTTCAAAAGAAGGATTTTCATAAGGTGGGTAAATGCCAATAGGGAAAAAAAAACATCCCACGCGATACATAAAGTGATAATGCTTCTTCGCAAGTCTTCAGTGAATTCGCAGAGTGGGGAATTTAAAAGACAAACAAAACTCACCATAAATTATAATTAGTCAACTGTTAAGCTAGATGGTTAGAGGACAAGCGTGAGAGCATAAAGCTATACATTTGGCCGCTTTCAGAAAATTAAGCTGTATGATTAAATGCCAGGTGTCAGAAGATTCAGTTATAAAAATATTGGGTTACATAAACTTATTGGCCATTTGGAAGCTTGATAATTTAACATGCTAATCCACTTCTTGTCATGCATAAGTTCGTTGAGTTCTATATATAAAATTCTTCTCTGGCAAGGACAAAATATTTCATAACCAAAAACGTTATAAATATCATACATGATATGCTCTAAAGAACGACAAGCTGGGGCTTCCTGGCCCCACTGAGCTTACTTCCTGGAATTGTCGCTGAACATGTAGCTACAGATTACTGTGACATACATACATTCACCTAAAGGATTATTAGGAACACCATACTAATACGGTGTTTGACCCCCTCGCCTTCAGAACTGCCTTAATTCTACGTGGCATTGATTCAACAAGGTGCTGAAAGCATTCTTTATAAATGTTGGCCCATAT
>JAODKM010000099.1:19098882-19109965 GCA_026780845.1 Petrocephalus sullivani | reverse complement strand
CTAATACGGGAGGGCGGCGGGAAAGAGGGGTAAAATACGGTAGTTTCCCAGCCAAAACGGGAGACTTGACAGCTATGCACTAAACTGAGAAAGAACCTTGAAACCCCACCAATTGTTCCATACATCCATCCATTCATCCATGCATCCATCCATCCATCAATCCAGTCAGCCATAAACGCATATCCAGATTCAGTACTAGGCTGTACTAACCACCAGATGTTATTTAACAGAAATTGCAACAAGCAGAAAAAGAAACTCACAAATTCATGAAACAAGGTCTGGGCAGAACTTGTTGGCTGTCTTTTTCCATCTGCCTGCCTCATCTTCTGTCTCATTCCATTATGCCCTTTATAAGCTAAGATATATAGCAATACCTGGTAAACAAAAAAGCATGTTTAATTTAATTAGAATAAATGCTATGCTAATGCTATGTAGCCTTGGAGGAAAGATAGTGGCAGTGTCTCTTCTTGGTTGGAATTTTATTTGTGGTTCCAAATGCGGTGCAGCTTGTCAAGAATCAATAATGCTGGAGAAGCGGGAAAAAATTACTGCAAGCCAACCAGAATTCTGCTCAACTGCTTAGTAACAGGTCTCCAGAGGTTGTAGAAAGGAGTTCGAGAGAGGGCACAGGTCATTAGAGCTGGGTTTTCAGACAGTGCTGAAAGATAATGGTACGTAGTTCAGCTAGTAGAATACCACCACTGACAGAGGGCAGGTTTGAAATATTCATTGTAGTGCAGGGGGGCTGCCAGATGGCCTAAGGTGCCATGATTGGGTGTATCGTTAATTAATTACTTTGTGCATTTGGCAGGCAACCTAACCCAGTGACTTACAATACAAACATGGTGTGGAACTGCAAGATATTTTCACTGAACCTTATTACAGGATGGCTGTGGCTAGAATTAGGTGGGTGGAAATGGTGCAGTTGATTGCAGCGAGGGTAGATTGTAAAGATGAGTGTGTGCCAGAGAGAGATTTCATAATGGCAATGTTGATGATAATTATTAGTATTACTTTTATTATAATTATTATTATAGGTATAAGACAGTTTAGAAGTTCCTGGCTGGAGCCTGTGACATGTTTACGAATATAGAACATGGAGAGTGTGGCTTGCATAGCCTGAATAGATCTGCTTTGGCATTAATCTTTTGAGTTTGTAATATTACTATTAGAAGGTCTTATCTTCCTATTCGTTAAAGTTTCCCTGACGCCTACTCTTAAATTCATCTTAAATAAGGAAGTGTCCCCAGCAGGGACAGATTATAGGCTATGCTAGTTATGTCGGCCTAGGGTCCCCAGGGATGTTAATCAGCCCCTGGTCCCCAGTGTCTTCTTTACCGCTGTTCCTGCCCAGTCCATGTGAACCCTGAAAAGGAAAACTCCATCTCTAAAAAACATATTATTTTCTACCCTACCCACATGTCACACTGTTCTGGGTTTATGGTTAGCTACTCTAACCGGAAAAATTCTCACAATTACAAAGATCTGGGTTCACAAGGGTGCTGGGGTTTGCATAATACCATCAAATTAATAATGTGACCCTCAGATGGAAGCCAATCAGTCCATGACCGTGACATGGTTGTGGGAATTGAGTTCCCTCACTAGTTTCAAAGGCACACTTAGTGATTTTTTTCCGGGCCCAGCATTACAATTACTTGAAAATGATCAGAGGTGGGTAATTCAGGTCCAGAGAGTAAAAATCCAGAATGAAATTTTGTTTCAACCAACCATTTGATTATAAAGAGTCACAGAGTACTCAACTGGTTGTTCACAACAAAATCTTGATCTGGACTTTTACTCTCTGGACCTGAACTACCCACCTCTGAAAACAATGGGCTTTATGGCTCCGTTTGTGATGTATCTGATGTTTGGATAGTTAGGGAATGCTTATTTGAGCTAAGGTGATGAAATCATGAAAAAGTACTTCTCTTCCACAATTAATATGTGTAACAAAAATCATTTGGAGACGTAGTGCTGTTTTGGCAAGAATGATGATATTTTGGTACCTAGTATAGCCAGTATACCTAGTGAAGAGTATAGATTATATAAGGTGCATCATATGAAGATGCAAAAAGAATACAAAAAATTCCTATGTTCCTATGCAGAGTAACAGTGCTGGAGTTATGGGAGTGTAATGCAGAGAGCAGGTGGTGAGGTGTCCGCTGTTTTTTGCCTGCCCTGTGGATCTGGAGCTCAGCATAGCAACCACTCTGAAAACCCATGTGACAGCATGCAGCCTGAGACGGTGGAGGTGGTCAGGTCACTCATGCAGAGCAAACGAAAATCAATACCATGTGGAAAGCAACTTAGAATAATAAATAAGGGTGCTGAAAGCACATAATTTTCCACTTCCTTCCATTCTTTCCCTCGATTTATAATAATATACATGGTGGCATAATCATAGATTAGTAAGAAGCCGGTCCCTGTGCATGTCTGTCGATGTGGGAGTCAGCTAAGAAAATATGCAATCTCAGTGAAGTGGATCTGCTAGGTGCCACGCCTGGCTTTTAGTCTGTGCTGAGAAAAGAGTCAGAATATATTTTGGTTCATCAAGCGCCAGAACAAAGAATAAAAATGCAAAGAACATTTAATGACAATGACCATTTGAAACATTTTAACACAATTAAGTACAGATAAATGAGAGTTACCAGTCAAATGAATCTAAGAACACCCACCACGAACATGACTAGTTTGTTGAGAACAGTACAGGGAAGGTGTCAGATTTTGGCCTTGGGTTACCCTATTTATAGAAGTTTCTCTGATATCTAATCCATGCTATATATGTAAGCTGTTTCCATCCATCCATCCATCTAGTCCTAACTGAGATTCACAACATCTTACTTAACATGCAATTATACAAATTCAGCTAAATATATACTTAACAGTGTACAGGGATGTTCCTGGGATTTGACTTTGTTTAACTAGCATTCTGTTCCCCAGGAAGTGATTCTTTTGTCCTTGACCTCACGGGAACTGCTTGTGTGATTTACACATCAACGTCCTGTCATTGCAGAAATGGCGGGGAATGGGTCATACCTTTGAGAGAAATGCTCAGAAATGTAATTTTTTTTTGGCTTCAAAATCTGAGTGCAGATTCATGACAAGAGAACCCTGCCAGAACAGCGCGTGACAAGTCACAGGAGCTCTGCCAGGGTCAGATGCTGTTGACATGACAGCCCAGGTTCTCTGTCATTCTGTAGGCCATTTGTTATGTACCCCCCAATTTCTAGCCATAGACCTACCGCCCCATATCCTGGTCAGGGTCAGGGGTGGGGATTGTGCAGTACACGGCAAAAGGCAGGAGTGCACCTTAGATGTGACCTCTGTCCACCACCATACTTCTTATTCATTATGCATTCATTCAAGGTCTATTTTCCAAAAAAAATAAATGTTTCACACATGACTAGTATTGTCACGCTCAGCCCCGCCCTTCGTGTTTCTCCCCCTGTTTTGCCCTCAGGCGGGGCTTGATTCGTCGCACCTGTCCCTCATTGTGCTTTGCCTCGTGTGATTGCTCCGCTTGTTTCCCCTGATCAGCTGCCTCTTGTTTGACCCTTAATGTGCTACCCTATTTTAGTGAGTCTGTGTCCTGTGCCCCTTGTCTAGTATTGTCTATGCTTTGTATGCTGGCTATCACACTTGCCCTCGTGCTTACCCTGTGCATGTTAATAAACGCCCTTTTGAAGGGCTCAACCCCGCAGCCTGCTACTATGGGTCGTTCCTCCCGCTGCAAGTGTGACAAGTATTTACCGTAAGCTTCTTTTTTGCACAAGAACAGGTACATTGGAATGTGTATTTTTGGCATATCCCATCTTGCTCTTCTGAGTGCAGGCTCAGCTGTCCATCCAGCTCACCTTTTATACTGAGGATGAGGCTACTTCACTGAGCATGGGATTGAAACTGGTGACCTTCTGGTCCTAGGCACTGAGACAAAACCTGCTAAGTTGTCACTCTCCCCCCCAAGGCTGCTGTTTATCCCATCAGTCAGTTGAGTAAGTCTTGTTTTGCTGCTACGAAAATGAGTGACTTCCCCATTTGACACATATTTCACTGTGCATCACTGGTTTACATTGAGTTTAACTAGGCGGTGAATCCCACAAGCCTCCTGTCTGATGCCTCGTACTGAAGCATCCGTGGAAAGCTACCAATGTGTTTGAGCTGGGAATCCTCATGTTCCTATTTCCTTTGGTCGACACAAGCCAGAGACAGATGTAAAAATAACATACCAGAGAAGTACTTCTATTATGATATATAAATGGTTCATATACCAACATGCACAGGGGAGAACAAGAGAACGTATTCCCATAGAAACAGGCAGTGACAAGCACCAAGATGAGTTTTTTCTGCCACCACAAAACTGTTCCTGATCCGATTGGCATGAAATACGAGGGCTGAGTTTTACCTCACAGTTTTATTAGTGGTGATGCTGTTGTTTAATATTGACTAAGGTTTAAGTTTCCTGTTTTATAAAAGGTCGGGATATTTAAAATATTCCATACCACTTGTTGGTACCACAATTATTCCCTTCTATTTATTGATATTATTCATGTTTGCAGGTGTGGCTTTCTCTTCATGTCAATGGTTTCCCTCAAAAGATCCAATGCCGCATCTTCGTTAAGTCCCTGCCTTTATGTATTATCATACAGCTGAAATGCTCCTCTAAAGCAAACGTGCAGCTATTATTGATAACATGGCCTGGAAAGCTGCGATGAATTCAGAGGCGCGTGCGTCCTAGTGAAGGTGCTGACCTGTTGAATGTTCTCGCTCAAAGTCGTCTGGCATACTGATCGCCTAATTCAGCAGGGAATTCTTGATGACTGGGTTCGCTATTTTTAGATCTCATTCGTGAGTTTTCATCATAAATCGATCCGTTTCTGCCTTCCCTGTCCATTTGTCCTCAAACTTTTGTATTGTGCCCTCAGGTATGTATGAGTCAGATGCATTCTCATCGATCCTAGCACCAGCACATAAATTATAAATGGTTTGTTAATGTCAGTAGATGGTACAGTCAGAGGTGTCAATTTCAGGTCCAGAAAGTAAAAAATCCTGACCTGGATTTTGTTTCTTTCAATCAGTTGAGCATAAAGAGTCACAGTCACAGAGTGCTCAACCAGTTGGTTGAAACAAAATCCTGGTCTGGATTTTTTACTTTCAGGACCTGAAATTGACACCTCTGGGTACAGTTGCATATCAAGCAGAGTTTCTGTGTCCTTAAAACAAGCTATGTTAATTAATCTGGCAAATGCTTATAAAACCCATGCTGAAATAAAATGTGCAGGCCTCCACAAAATGAGCCAAGTCTAAATATGCTTGTCCTGATCCTAACATGGCTTTACCTTACATTGTATCTAATTCAGGCCTGCACAATTATTTCCTGTAGAGGGCCAAATCTGAGCTTCTCCATGTCAGCAGGGGACATTTTTTTTAGAATTATATTCCTGTCTCCTGTATACTTGCTACACTTTATTTTTCCATTTAAAAAATACACACATAAATCAATAGAACCAGTGCATTTTCTCATGTTTAACTTAAGTTATATATTCATTAATTCATAGAAAAATGTAGTTAATCTCCAAAGATTTGAATATCATTTTTTAACATTTTAATGACTGGGAGGGGCAATAACTGCAGGCCATCTTTTGCCCAGATCTGATCTAATTGAATCTGCCGTGCACTGTGGCTTATTGACTTGGGCATTTGTGTACACTTACTGTGGTATGTGATTGGGCCACCATATTTGCTATTTGTTTTAGAACAGACATTGTGATGCGACGACCCGCCAAGAATCCGCCACACACCAGCAGGGGGCAATCAGCACCACGTGGGCTGACTGTAACCGTGGTTTTCTCACTGTCCACTGGTGCTTGATAATCACCCCTACTAGGGGGTGGGACAGTCTCTCCTTGCCAGGCTAAAGTCCCATGCTGGGAAGAAGGTGGGGAGAAACGGGCAGGGCAAGCCGGCGGTCCATGGCGCATGACTTTCGGAGACTGTCGCCCTGAAGGGCCTGCTGTCTCCTTATTGACCCCGTTGTATATTTTCCCCTTAATAAACCTCACCCCTCGTCTCCCATGCCTCCTTGCCCGCCACAACACACACACACACACTTTTGTTTGGAATGTCTCAGCAGCTGACCTACAATATATCAGTATATGCTTTGTATTATATAATGAATATCCTTTAAAATACTACATGTACTCCTCATCCTGTCCGGTGTGTCCCCTGCCCTGTGCCCTGAGCTTGCCGCGATATGCCGCAGGCTCACTGTGACCCTGCACTGCATAAGCTGTTATGGAAAATGGATGGATGGTAGTAAACACCATACCCTTTTGGAGGTGGTATGTGGCTCAGTGGATTAGGCCTCTGTGCCTGTGTTTAGAAGGTTCCTGGTTCAGATCCTGCCCTGAGCAGAATAGTCACATGTCTGTTGGGCCCTCAGCAAGCCACCCCCCCCCCCCCCAAAATGCTCCAGGGGTGCCATATAAATGGTTGAACCTGTGTTCTGACCCCAAATTTTGCTCTCAGTTGTGTGTGTCTCAAAGGAGAGGAATGTGGGATATGTGAAAAAAGCATTCCAGTGTACTGCTACTTATGCAAATTAAGCATCATTTCATTGTTTTTTCTTACATAGAACAATATATTTTTAATTCTGGCTGTATTTGGAAGCTTATTCTAAATTACCCAACTACTAAAGTATTCTATTCCAAAGTACTATTCTAAAGTACCTTCGTTAAACTAACTTCACTAACGAAGATGCTACTTGACATGGTTACATAATATTGGGTCTGTCACTTGCTTGGCATGTTAAACTTCTAATTAATTCTGGTTTTCTCATTTTTAGATATGAAATTATGTCGATTATGCAAATCATGTATTTTTAGTAGTTTTTTAATTGTTCTTTCCGGTATAAATTTGCTTCTGATTTATTATTCAGTCTAAAGCGTTTTACCAACATCATGGTAATTAAAATATATACTGTTCATCCTACATTCCTGCTCATCAGATCAACTGTAAAACCTATGAGGCCTGTTGTTGACCAATAGCAGTGCTCTATTTGCATCTAATCTGCAAAATGCTTATCCTGGTCTTCCTGCTTTTGTTAGCATTACCGTTTCCTTTATCTGTCATTGAGTGCTGTTATGTTCCTGCTGTTATGCAGCAGCAGCAACTCAGTGCCAGTCGTTTCAAACATGCTGGGCTGACAGGGAAAGCGTAAAATTAAATCACTGACTGCTTAAACCCTGGCAGGCTGCTTGTGATGTAGGAGTCCCATTGCTACGGAAGGAGGCCTAAAAAAATGAATTTCCAGCACTTCTGTCCGCATGATAATTTTCTTTTAAGCCCGATTGATTACACAGCAGTGTCCTTTTAGGTTTAGGCAGTATAAAGGGTCCACCTGCCGTTACCATAGGCCCCCAAAGGTTCATTGACTTATGAAATTCAGTTGGGGTTCCAGAGGTTGGGGAGTACCGTGGCAAGTTTAACACAAGTTTTATTTGTTATTTTCCAGAGCTGTGCTTTGACGTTTTGCTGGCGTGTTCAAAGCAATTATCAGAATGCTATTCACTCAGTGCCTGACTGATTCTGTGAACTGGATCAGTCTGCTGCATGATGTAGAGCACTTCAACTAAATGTGCTTCAGGGATCATCCTGACAAACAATAAACCAGCTGCGTTTTTGGTGTTTAATTTTATGGTAACGGAAGGAGGGAAATGAGGACCTTAGAACTTGAGTTTGCTATAATGATCTTTTTTGGCAGGGGGGGGGGGTGTGTGTACGGCGCAAAGTCTTAACGCAACAGCCAAAAACTTCTGTTGAGTATGTGGGTGGGGGTGGTACAGTCCCCAGTGGTACAGTCCAGAAACTTCTGGTAGAGTAGAAATCAGCTTTATTCAAGTGATCCAATTACCGATTGGTTCCCAGAACTAGCTAGCTGTAATCCACATAGTCATGTCACAGCAAAAACCAGGATGTGAAACCTTCTCTATGAAGTTGTGATGCTCCTCACATATGCCTGAAAGTCTCCTCCAAGCCATTCCAAAAGAGTATAGGATTGGTGTTCCCCTGGTGCTGAAATAGCTCTAGCCTCTCTGTGGGCTGCCCTGCTGGTGACCTCTGTCACTTTCTGCTGCTGTAAACATCAAATAAAATACATATCTGTCAAAGGATACAGTCCAGTGAAGGGTGCACTGCCTCATAAATTGTACTGAGTTGTCACGTTTTAATAAGGGCGATTACTGCAGCAGGAAACACCATGCTTCAGACACCTATTACCGGGAATGTTTGGTTGTCATAGAAAAGTGAAGACACAAGCAGGCTGTTTATTCTGTGGACAAGCAGCACCATTTGTGACAAATTGGTAATTCCATAATTTGGACCAACTGTTGGCACAAAAACGTTCAGTGCAATCAATTTCCTTGTCCTCTATGATGTGAGAAGTTTTATTTTGTCTCCTGGAGCGTTGTTTGCATGCCAAGCCTCAAAGCATTTTAATGAGACTGGGTATTCAGGGCGGGGGTGGGGGGGGGGGTTCTTTAGCTTTCTGCAGTGGCTTGGCTATTGAGAATGCTTCTTATTTCCATCACTGTGGCTGATCTGTCAGGACTGTCAGATGCTGGTGGGATAGAAGCTTTTCTTTTGCTCCAGATCAATACACACAGACCCTTGGAGATGTTTTCTGTTTATTGTTGTTGTCCATCAACTCTGAAGTATTTTACCTCCAGGTAAAATCACGATCAACCAACCTGACATATATGCTACTTTAGTGACTGAAAAAAAATCAAATAACTTAAACCTAAAAAAAAAAAAATATACCTAATTTCATGTATTATCTAGGATCCAATTTACTTTTTAGATTTAGTGTTTTATTTTTTTAATTCACAAATTTCTTTAGCCCACAGAGACGTCATTAGAATGAATCCCACAACCCTGGAGGTGTGAAGCTACAGTTTTGCCCACTGAGCCACTGCACAGCCAGCATTTCTAAATCAAACTGGAAACTGGAAATCTGTTGTCCAACAGACATTGACATAAATTACAATGCGGCACGCGAGCCACCATAAAGCTGTGGGGTACTAAGTTTCCATACCTTTATCACGATTTCATTCCCCCATTCAGTTTTGTTATTGTTTCATATTTGTCGAAAGCTCTGTTGATAAAGAGCCGCCTTTGTGAATTATTATTAACCAAATGGAAGATGTCTTGTATAATGTGAAATATTTGTCAAAGCATATTGCTTTGCGTTAAATCTATTATGTTTGATAACTTGTTTATTTTTTTGGCATCATCTTTGATATACATGTTTTTCTCAACTCTGATATGCATATATTCCTCATCCTAGGCAGGATCTGGTTTGGGTGTGTAAGGTCAAACTATTGTGGACTTATTTTACATCATGTGATAGTTATGGCACAGAAATATTGAACACTCTGGGTGTATGCTAGTGAGTTTAGCTTTAATTAATAATGAAGTGCTCCAGTTAAAGAGAGGTTAGACAGCACCATGCTGGAGGATTCTCACACTCTTCCTGATTGCCGGAATCATAGTTGCCAAGGTAAGGTATGGCTGGCAAGTAATGCTTATTTTTTTATTAACACAAAACAATAAAGACAGGATTACAGACCTAAATCTATAAGCTAAACCTAAAGAACAAGGAAGTAACCTAGCAGCTTAGAAAGTGATCTAAGAGCAGGAGTCTTTTCCAGGTAAACACACATATTGCAAATAACACAACGGAGAGAAGGCACACTGTAAAGTAGTGCACTGCGAACAGTATATTCCACGTGCAATACAACTAAAACAATCTGTAGTTTGACAGACGGATGGATGGATGGATAGATGGACTGATAGATCAAACAAATGTGTCAGACTAATTTCCAGTGGGAGTAGATGAACATATATCAATCAGAAGAGCATGTCAGCATAGCCCAGACTGGAAGTCCAGAACATGGCTTTTTCCACTCAAGGAAGTGGGCCATGGTTCTAAGCCCTGAGCCGTATGTCTTCTTCCAACCCCAAAGGTCTGACTCTAAAGTCAGTTTCTGGAACATTAGGTGGCCTGCACGTCCAGGGCAGGATCGCACTCACCCGATTCTCCCTGAGAGCTGGGTTCAGCAGCTGTATGTAGGGCAGCCAGCGGTGTGAGTTGCTCCTCAGGTGTGTCTGGAGCGCACCCCAGCGCTGCTGCTAAAGGTTAGCGCTGTGGATTTGTGCTCCCTGCGGTGCTGAAATCGTCCCGGACTCGCAGCTCTCCGCGGTACTAAGCAGACTGCCTCCTGTTTGTGACTCCTCAGCAGACTGGTTATGATCTTCAGAGGAAAGAAACACATATGGACAAGCCCTACTGCCCTCCGGCGAACATTAAATAAAATATATGCAGCTCTGCCTTGAAACTCACTGACTTCGCTTATGTGTTTCTTATTACTATTTATGGACAGGAAAGAATGCGAAATGTAAAAATAACTGTACGAAAGGAGATACCTTTATGTATCATGGACATCATTACTTGTCATTTATACTGTACAAAACAATCATCATCATGTAGTCTTGGGTCATTATTAACTTTTTTATTTACAATACATCTGTACATAATTTTTTATTCTGTAATTGCCTATATTTTGTATTTTTGTATTAAATTTGCTGCATTTTAACATGGAATGTATCCAATGACAGAACAAATGAGAAGAAACGAAATTCGAAAATGGTATTTTGCCGTTCACAAGGGCGAGTGCAGTTATCTGGCACGTGTACTACTGAGACCATGTTAATCGCTTGCACACTTCATTATGGCCCAGAAAACCTGACCTTCAGAAATACCAAGACGTGACCGCATCACTAAAAGAAGCCAGAACTCAGGATAAGACACTGATTGACTCATGAGAGTAAAAGACAATGATTGCAGCAGGAAACACATTGGAGTTCATGTCAGTTCTCAAGAGGGTGTCTTTAGCTACACATTTCATACAGTGATTGGTCTGGTTCTTTAAGTGAAAAGACACAGAAAAACAGTGATAACACAGAAACTGCTTGTGATAACACAGAAACCAACCACAAAATGTTTCCCAGTGCAGGCTATTTTCCTTTA
>JAODKM010000099.1:19070699-19082409 GCA_026780845.1 Petrocephalus sullivani | reverse complement strand
TGATTGGTTGATTAGATAATTGCATTAATGAGAAATTGAACAGGTGTTCCTAATAATCCTTTAGGTGAATGTATATATAGTGTGTATAATGTGCAAAGAGAGAAAGGACAAGTGCAAGAAACAGAAATATAAAAAATTAAATGAGGAATTACAACATTTACAGACAAAGTAAGCATAAAAAATGCTGGGATGTCTAAAATAGGCAGAGTGGAAACAGTAGAGTTGCACATAAATAGTACGAATGAATAACTATAAATAAATATATATCTGATTAATAAATAGTGATGAATAATGGGTATTGGGAGCAATGCCCATAATGGTGGAGATGGCAATGGCTGGTGGACAGTGAACATAAACAAAGAGTTGATGTAATGTAATACCATCCATATACAGTGATAAAGTGGCATGAAATATTGTTCCCACAGGACCAAGATGGGGGGGGGGCTTTGGAAGGGGTAGGGGGTGAGGTGGGAATTAGGGTATTTAGTGTCCTGACAGCCTTGGAGAAGACGCTATGGCTGAACATGGTAGAGCAGTGTCTATATTAAAATTCATTGGGTCATCTTAAGTACTTTTCCTTACGGTATAAAAATACGCGCACAGGTGATAAACCCATGAATCAGTAACGGAAAGAAAATACATAGGGAAAGATAAGATATTTAGCTAGTGTTATGTAAGAATCAGCTTGACCCATTATCTTCTAGATTGGGACATCCGTGCCTTCCTTTTTGGTTTGCTTATGATTATATGTGTTTTTGTAAAGAATAACAAACAACAAATTTTATACATTTCCGTTAATCGTTTACACTGAACCTTACAGTGATGCAGTTTATAGCTGAGTAAGTGACATTTGCCCACTAGCTTAGCACCTACTGGGCATTTGGCTACTTTGTCAATCGTTGTCACTCTCACTTACAAATGCACAAACACCTGCTCTCCCAAGTAAGGATATTGACAGTTGGTTTTCAGCCAAATTACATCACTTCCTGCCCTTTTGTACTTATTTTTATAAAAGCATGTAATTAGGACTGATGTGGCGTCTGAAACACCTTTGCTTTTCAATGAATGGTACATTTTCCGTAAGCATTAATTACAAGCCATCATTTCCATGATAGACATATTTACATGGCAAAGAACATCTGTTTAGATGGTTATTCTTCAAATATAATTGACACTATGGACAGATATGTAACTAAATAAGATTAAGTACCAGTTTGAAATTTGCCCTTTGGAGTTTAAGCAGCTGTCAAAAGTGTCTGGACTATAATTCTGCGACCTTGATAATGTGAGCCACCAGTGATTTCCCGGAGAACACTGAAGCTAGTGCATAAAGGTGTCTACAGACAATGGCTGTATCCATTGCACGTCACTTTTGGGGGTTGCTCTTGCACAAACTTTTTTTTCCAATCTGCTGTAATTTTAGAGCAAACGATTTCGGTGAGACGATTAACCCAAGAATTATTACCCGGATCGATATTTTTCATGTACAGAGCAAATAAATCCTGGTGCACCACCCCCCCACCCCAGGAGCGGTGCTGCTAGCCGAGAACCAAGGTGGCCATAACTCACCCTGATGGGTAGCTGACACCAGCATTATTATCATCTGGTGGCCGGCACACCAAGGACGGGATTAAAACCTGTCAAAACCTGGGCTGTCAAATGCAAACATCTCAGCGATGGGGCCGATATCTCGTCTCATATTATGGAGGCACAATATGATAGCAGTGAATAAAACACATCAAAATAATTGTATAATTATGCAATGAAAAGCATACAATATGAAATAAATTGAGACTGGGTCTAATAACATAATTTTAAGGCATTTTATACAAAATTATACTGGCCTGGTATTATTATGTATTGAAAAATGTAATAGAAAGATTTATAATGAAAAGAAGAATAAAATCACTTGCTTCACTTCAGTTTATGATGTCAATCAGCAACTAATTAAAACCTCACAGTGCTAATTTGACCCTTGATAAGCAAATTCTGTCATACTTTGTGTACTATTTGTGGGATGCAACCATTTAATTTTAATTATCTTTACACTGGAAAAATGCAGTCAGTGTGTGTACAAATCAAAACAAAAGGTGTTTTAAAAGTATTAGAGAAGAAAGAATCCCTATTAGACAACAGACAAAATTAGAAAATGGACATAATAGGATAAGGGACCTGAATTCTGAGCCAAGTGTAATCCCTGGAAGAAGCTATCAGCCATTGCTAGTTGGATATTATTGGTAGATAGTCACTTACATCCCGTAAATAAACCGTTAAGTACAGTATGATTGCTTTAAAAAGCACCAGAATGAATTTTAATTTGATGGGCTATCCTAGTTTTGCTCACACAACACTTACACAGAAATATAGCTACAGATGCATACAGGGCTTGGTCAGCCATTCATCCTCCTGTGTCATAAACTTTTTCACTGGCCCTTTTCCACATTTTTATCGCCCTGATTCATTGTGAAACACTTGTCCCAGACCTGTGGGATGATGTCAGGAACATTAATATGACTGTCACAGATGGCACATGTCACAGCATTCGGCTGGGTCTCATCTTCCCCGTTCGTCACACAGTGTGTGTATAAACACCTACCTGCCGCTACCGCATCCCATGTGCAGGGCTGTCAGCATTACAGTTCTGGATTCTCTCCAACCTATTTCATGCTTGGCTGATGGATTAAATAACTGATTTTGATATTGCATGAAGGCCAGTGTATTATAATGGTAGTGCCGTTGTAGTCACAGACTCCTAATGATGACTATCACCGTCGTGATTTATGGGAGAGAGGCACCCAGCTTTGATGCCAGATCGAGGACAATAGCGCTACTTGTCATAACATTGTGCTTCAATTAGAGCATGCCAGTCTCCTGCATTAACAAAATTTTGTGTGCATTTAAACCCTTCTATATTTTATCTGCAGTCCTTTTCAAAATGTCAGATGATCAAAATGCGCAATATGCGCAATATGCGCAATATGAGCAATATGCGCAATACTGCAAACCTGGAGTTTCCTATATGTCTATCATTAAGCAGTTTCTGTAGACGCTCAATATTAAATGTAGATGTTGCTTCACTGTTTTAAGAATAATTATCACTGTGCATATATTATACTGTATGTCTTTCACTGCACATGGCAACAGGGTTTTTTTTGTCTTACTACTCTGGGGTGGATGAGTGGGAGAAGCTTAGTCATCCAGGACAACGGATATGATACAGGCTGACCGTCGTCGACCACGACCACCCATGAGTCATCTGTGTTGACTCACTGCAACTCCCCCCCAATAGGAATCCTTCTCCAGGTTTCTCCCCCATCCTCCCCCACTCCCCCAGACCGGGGATTGTGAGGCTGAGGTGGTGAACCAGAGTTATTGTGAAGCTTTCAGCTCCTGAGTGCAACTTTCCCACTGAAAGTGCTGACAAGAAATAAGTTTTCACTGCACTGTGTATGAATTTCCACAGTAAACTAGCCTTTGGCTGTTCCCTGGCTGCTCTCCAGGTTTTTTTCCCCGAAATATATGTTTTTTTTGGGAGTAATTTTATGCAGGAGCCATACAGCTGATAGAGCCCTGAAAATTCCCCATATAATTTTCTGTAATTTGCATGGGCGTCATTTTTTTCCCCTCTATATGCCTTTAACTTTTTATTGGCTATGCATCATTAATTCGCTTCGCTAATCTACACAAAGTGTAGTTACTGATAGAGTAAATGAATTTCACTGTGAATGATTTCTGAATTTAAATCTTATAGGCTACTGGATGCAGTTTAGCAGGCAGACCACGGAAGACAGAACATGCGGCATCTGACATGTCAGCTTCTTTTTGGTGTATGGCACGACCTTTACTTTCAATGTCATTGGTGGCCTAAATACCTCCATTTAGGCTGAGGTGGAAAGAATCTTTCAAGTCACTTATTTGATGGCATCGTTGCCCTCGGTTCTCCTTGAGATAAAAAGCCACTGTAACCACTGTAGAACTGAGGTTTTGTTCCCTCAATGTTGCGCATGTCAATTAATTTTTGTACAATCTGTTCTATGGATCCACCAGTAAATCAACAGCAGAGGTTCAAGATGGAAGTGCACGTTCTTTGTGGTACAGGAGCCAGGCTTGGTGGGGAGAATGGACTTCATTTGTACCAATTTTCTGTTGGCTTTTAGTTTCCACAAATATAAAAGGTCAACAGCCTTCCTTCAACTGCTGATTCTGCTGGTTTTAAAGGTGACAGTCAAACT
The DNA here is from genome assembly GCA_026780845.1 of Petrocephalus sullivani. NCBI lineage: Eukaryota > Metazoa > Chordata > Actinopteri > Osteoglossiformes > Mormyridae > Petrocephalus > Petrocephalus sullivani. Next base: position 19,078,177 of record JAODKM010000099.1, on the reverse strand, counting down.
AGAACAGGTGCATCTGTGGGCTATTCACTGTCCTCTTTATAAACTTTGCAGGAATCTTTTTGTTCTCATCCATACTCCCTAATTGCAGTGATAATGGAAACTACCATCAGTGCTGCAATAGGAGTTAGCTTGTCAACCATGTATTTATTATGTCAGGTTAAGACTGATTCAGTAGGCTGGTCATAAGTAGGCTTGGGCAATATGTCAATACTATCGTAGCGATGTTGGCAGCCTTAATTAACAATATCAACTTTCGCTTTGAAACGATAACCGTCAATCATGTGTTACACCCGCACTGAAGAAAACAGATGGCTGACCTGCTCATGAAGAAAACTGCTAGATGGTTTTCTTGCTTGTTCTCAACCCTTGCTGCTTGTGGTTAAAGCCATGTTCATACATGAACTACAGACATTTTCCAGAGAATTTTTCCGGAGTTGCCCTTGCATGCATGTAACACACAACCGCAAATTTCCCACATTAGAGGCGTTATTACAACTTGAAATTTGGTCCTCAGGGTGGCGCTAGGGTAGAGCATGCAGCAGGCAGGACATGACACATGATAAATCCTTCCCGCAATTATTGTTTTTGCTTTGATATCAGTTCTACATTTATTTGGATATACCTGCAATATCAGGGAAATAATGGAAAGCCATATACTATGGAAGTGTATTGCATTCATATGGAAATAACATCGGTTTTGTTTTTACAAAGTAATGACGTAGTCATCCTGTTTGATAAATTAATGATAATTCCATCTGCACTACTTAGAAACATTAATATATCTCTCAGACCAAGAAAGAAAATAATGGGCCTTAATAGCTAAATGCCCTCTTGTGACCAAATCCTGCAATATTTCTTAATGGGTGACTCTTTTTAAAAGTAACGTGCAAGTGGGATTATCATATCCCAGTATGCTAGTGGGCGATGTGTACATAGCCCCTTGTTCTGTTGTTGTTGTTGTAAATAGTTGTATTTCCTGAATTTGGTATGTCATATGTGAACCCCGTCTGATCCTTGTGTGTCTCTAGCTTTGTATAAATCCCCCCACCATGTGTTTACCCGACAGTCCGGCATCTGACTTCCTCGTGTTTCTGCTGTTAAAATGAGTTTGGTGCTTGTTCTGTTTCTCAGTAGATACTATTAAGAACTCGATAAGCGATTTGGCTTTCCCTGTCTCCTCATCATTCGCTTTCTGTGTCAATCTGCCTGGTGTTATAGCACTTTAAGCGATTGTATTATTAAAAACAATTTATGGAGTTTGAAAACTGAATATCGCCAACCCTAATTATCCAGAGGCCCTATACCTATCCATCATACTTCCTCGTCATCTTTTTTTTTTTTACATCAGCTAGTTCAGCTATAAGTGCAGCACAATTGATGTACTGTAGCCTCACAAAAACAGAGACAGCCATTGATAGAGAGTGGCATTCAGTATTTGGAGCAATTGTGGAAACATCCATTATGCATATCTGCTAACAGGCAAATGTAATGTTACCTAAGAAAGAAACCCAAAATGTCGGAGGGGAAAATGCTTTTATAAGATGAGATAGATAGATAGATTAGATGGATAGATAGATAGATGAACACAATTAGAAAACAAAAGAGATAGGGAAACAGGTACATACAATATGCATGAGTCTGAAGGGTGCATGGATGGATCTTTGAGCCCAAACGGTTCAGTGAACACAGTAGTCATAAAAAGGGCTTAGTATCTGGTAGTAATGGACCATCAGACACTTTTGATAGCTGCTTTACAGTTACCCAGACTAAATGGTCCATCAAACAACTCCGTGGACAGGTTAATTAGAATGTGAGAGCTCCACTTGGACACTCATCCACTTTCTTTTCAATTAACCATTTGATGAACTTTCTTCACCTCTGAAATGCAGTTAGATTCATCTGCCTTTGAAGTGTAGACAAACTCTGTGTGCCAAACACCACAGCGTTCCACTGTTTTCTTCAATATATGGAATATCTTTGTTATATTATGGACAGAGATACTTGATTGGCCATTTGTACTAGAAGAAGTACATAGGGAACCTTTGTATGTCCCATCTCCATTTCATATGAGACTTGCTTGTAGAGGTTAGAGAGAAGTGAATGGTGATTAATTGTCATTGTTGACACACCACAACGAAATGTGTCCTCTGCAGGTAATCCATGTGACATAGCCATAGACAGCTAATGCAGCACCCGGAGAGAAGGGCTTGAGGGGGTACCTTGCTCAGGGTTCAGAGCTCATGGTCATCTCACACCCCTGAAGCAGTTTTTGGGGTTACTAAGGTCCTTGCACTTGAGCTCAGCTTTTTAACTCTGCTGGTTATGGGTTTAGGGCAGGGCTCTTCAAATCTGGCCCTCGATTCCAATTCCAGGCCTTGTTTTCAGTTTTCCCTGGTAGTTAGTTTAATAATCGCTGATTCTGATTGGCCACAAAGGTTTCACAGGTAAAGGACGCTGGAAACCCAGCAGGGCTCGGCCCTTGAGGACCGTGATTTGAATAGCCCTGGTTTAGGGGTTCACCAGTTCAAATCCCACAGCCAGCAGGCTGAAGCCCCCACAGAGCCCCTGAGCAAGACCCTTAACCCCCTACTGCTTTGGGGGGGCTGCATGCTGGCTGAGCCTGTACTGTGACCCCCTAACTTGCTCTCACCTGCATATGTATCTGTGTGTCTCATGAAGGGAATTATGGAATCGGGGAAAAGACAATTTCCCCATGGGGATCAATAAAGTATCACTATTGTATAATTAACCAGTAAACATCCGATCACAGACAGAATCCAGATCTGCAAACCTGCTCACCACCCGTGTGCTTTCATATTAATTACAGGATGTGATTTCACTTTGGGAGCCAGGCTTGAGGGGAAGCAAACCCTGCAGGTGTCGGTAAACCCTGTATATGTAGAGACTATCCGTCCACTGCTGGACCAAGGTCCTTCCAGATCGTGGTTCCTTTAATTTTTCGCCCAGAGGGACCAGTTCTGCGGGGCCTGTCTTTCTCAATATGTTTCATCTCCTAAACGCTTCAAGAGGAAATTAATTGGCCAAAAGACATCAGTCAACAGAGCTTCTGCGTCACATCGACTCAGTCTGAGCACCTTACAAGCATGCGGGTCCATGTCTCGCCCTAGGGGCGTTGGGTTCACATAAATCTTGTATTTGACACCATGTCCTTGCAGGGTGTGAGCTGTCTGTCAGAGTGCATTTGCAGCACATAGATACCAGAAGAGAACGGCAAGCTAGTACTGAAGTCAAAAGACCTTTTACTTCAGTTTTAGTGTAGCAGTACATCATAAAGCCACTGTAATATACACCCTTATATATTTTAAAGTGTTTTTGAAAGGTGGAAGCAAGTTATCCTGGAATCATATGAGGTTATATTGGGGTGTATTTTCATTTACATAAATAATATTCAAAATTGCATAGGCTTTTTTCCATTGCACTCTGAGTAAAAAATTAATTTGAAAAGAAATACTATCCTAAAGCTTCAGTTGTTACAGTGATGTGCAGCTTTCGCGGGATGGTAGCGTGAGGCGCAGATGGCGTGTCAGACGCTCTCACGCCACATTCTTAATCCAGCGTGTCCTCCTCTCTGTGTCAGGTGGCATCTGCATCGCTCAGTCACTCAAAATCCCAAACAGCTACAAACAGGCGGATTTCGACAAGATGATACGGCAGCTGCTGGACACGCAGCAGTCCCGGGTCGTCGTCGTCTTTGCCAGTGACCTGGACATCCAGTATGTGACCCCTGTGTTAGTACCGTAAAGAGTGCTGTGTGGTGCCAGATGTCACAAACACAAATCCCCAGCAGGGAAGTGCTTTTATGAGTGACAGTCCACTTGTGATTCACTGTGTGACATGCCGCATATTCATGGTATGACCTGCCTCACACTTGTATTGTGACATGTTGTATATTCTCTATGACATGCCTTACTTTCACTTTGTGACATGCCTCATATTCCCTGTGACATGCCTCATTTTCACTTTGTCACCTGCCTCATATTCCCTGTGACATGCCTTACTTTCACTTTGTCACCTGCCTCATATTCACTGTGACATGTCTCACATTCACTTTGTCACCTGCCTTATGTTCACTTTGTGACATGCCTCGTGTTCACTGTGACATACTTCACTTTCACTGTGTGACATCCCTCACATTTTCTGTGACATGTTTAACTTTCACTTTGTGATATCCCTCATATTCAGTGTGACATTTCTCACTTTCACTTTTTGACGTGCTGCATATTCAGTGTGACACATCTCACTTTCACCTTGTGACATGGCTCATATTTACTGTGAAATGCCACATATTTAGTGCCCGGCGATGGGTTGGCGCCCTGTCTTGGGTTGTTCCCTACCATGTGCCCATGGGATAGGTGAATAGAACAAGCAGTTCCAGAAAATGGATGGATAGATGGATGCCATATATTTACTGTGAAATGTCTCATTTTCACCTTGTAACATGCCTCATATTTACTGTGAAATCCCACATATTGACTGTGACATCTCACTTTCACTTTGCGTCACGTCTTACTTTTACTTTTAATTGTCTCACTTTTACTTTTCATTGTCTCACTTTTACTTTACAATATGCCTCACTTTCACTTATACCTCACATTACTGTAATATGGCGTATGTTTGTTAGTTTACAGTGTTTCAGTTGGTTTTGAAATTATTTATTAATTACAATACAAAAACTTTAATTATATGTAACTTTAACATAGTTTGATTAGGATAATTTTTATTTTAAGGTTTTACATAGCTGTCATTTTAAAAAATAAATTCGTGAAAGTGTTTTTTTTTCTTGCAATCTACTATGATTGTTCCTCAGAGAGATTCTCAATGCCACCAAAAGAGCAAATCAAGTCGGACACTTCCTCTGGATTGGATCAGACAGCTGGGGAGCGAAACAGAGTCCCATTTCCCAACTGGAGGATGCTGCTGTGGGAGCCATCACCGTTCAGCCGAAGAGATCCAGCATAGAAGGTACCGCTGGTCTGCACAGTGGTGCTGATGAGAAGATAGGGCTCATCTTCATGATGTTTGCTGCTAATGCTGTACTGTAAAGAGCACAGCTTGTCTTCAAAATATTTTCATCAGGTGGGATGCTGGCACAGATAGGAGCCTCCATGTTTGAAAGGATTATTTGACTGGCTTAAATCTCAGCAAATATTGTTTAAGATGATCAGCCCTTCATTAATGAATAGATTCCCATAGATTTTTAAAACTATAATTCATTATTATTATTATCATTATTATTAATGTTGTTGTTGTTGTTGTTAAGCTGGTAGCTTTATTCTGTTAACCTCAATAGCACCTGTGGAAATACTGAAGAAGGATGCTTCTGATGCTTGTTGTGAAAAAGCCACGGCTCTAGAGTAAACGGCCGATCAGATTGCTGCATTTTGGGACTCTCCAGCTCCAGCAGAGCACTTAACTCGGCCCAAGCCAATTGTCTGACCCAAATTTCTGTTCTTTTTTTTTAAGGAAGTCACCTATATATCAACAACCCAGGGGACAAGGGCCAAGTGGGACATGTTGTTAATGAAGATAATAATACGTGTCACCTGACTCTTTCCCTAGTGCAACGGAGTGTGGCCACAGCGCTTGCCGCCCCCCAACAGATACACGGTTATAAGCAGTTTGTTTATTAGATTATTGTTAGCCTATATGCGTATTCTGAGGTAACTGTTCCTGTTTGACCCATTAGGAGTGAAGACAAAAATTGGGGGGTTCTATGAAGGAGCAGGCAAGGGCATTAAATGGGCATAGGCATTAGAGAGGGAAAGAATGGAGAGGTTTCACTGAAGGAGATTAAGCACTCATGTTAGGCAGGTCCAGAGAAGGACACATTAACTATTTTTGGGAAAATATGATGGTTCATGCAATAGTACTTTATTCACCTCCATGGGGAATCTATCATTTCACCTGTCCCAACTCACTATCAGTCCACTGCCCCCAGGATTTGAACCAGTAACTTACTGGCCATGGAGAGAGAGTCCTAAAGCACTGAGCCACACACCATTCTCTTTCTTTGGTGATATGTTATCTTCATTAATAACATGTTCCACTTGGACCTTCTTCCCTGGGTTCTTGATATATAGGTGTAGTCTACAGAACTAATATAATAATGCAACATTGGGTTTCAGGGATTGAGAGGGAATTTAAAAATACGCCAATTTAAAGAAATCCCTGGAACAAGGGACGGGTGCAACAAATCAATATAAACAATTAAAAGTATCAGGATATTACTCATGAGCTGTACTGCAGTCCTGCTTGCTGTTCTCCCCACACCAGGCCTTCTCAGAAATCGACTGTGCCTGACAGTAAGTAATACCCCCTTTTGGAAGGTTTACAAGAAGGTTTATATCTTTGCAATTTTTGCATATGGCAATAAGTGTTGTGTCCGTTTTGCAAATTGAAAGTAGATGAATGCAGAGGAGCCTGTGGAAGATTGTAGCACTGTGGACATGTAGCGTCATGCCACTAGCTGTGATTGTAGCGCCATCAGAGCTGATTACATTCAAGAAGCCGGGGTTGCACTGATGTGATTGTGCAGCAGCTGTGGGGAGCAATCAGAGAGGAGCGTTATGTGGTCATGGAATATTGTGTAAGGTTGCAGGAGGGAGAGAAAGGCGATAGTGTTGTAATCCTCAACAAAGCACTTACTCTTAATAGTCTCATGATCCAGAAGGTTAAAATATGTATATTTTCTAATTTAAATTTAAGAGCATGACATGTATATTTGTCAGGTAATGGATTTCACTGAATCAGACTTGTCTGCCTGTCAAACATTCCTGAAAAATAAAATATGATCAGAAGAATTCATTTAGCTGGAGTAGATTTAGAACAAAAAAAATGGCAGTGTCTCCCCTTCACTAAGCAGACCCCATGCCTTGATGTATTGGGGGACTGACTGTAATTTGATAATAAACGGATTTAATAAGATTTCCTCTCAGTGCTTGACAGACAAGCTGAGTGGCTCAGATCAAAATGTATTGGTAAAACTGTAAATGATTGCAGGCAAGTGAGTGGAAATGGAAGTGAAAAACTTAAACTATTAAAAAGTTAAGCTTATTACATATGTAAGATCCCTGCAAATGTGAAAATTTGTGAGAATAACATTTGGGCACACCTAACCTCAACCCATAACACTCTGATAGCTTGAATGATTACATAAAAAGTCAATTTATTCCCAATTTCTAAACAAACAGTACTGTACTGTACTATACACTTTGCATGTCAAATTGTATTTTTTTCCATTTCTTATCTTGACCTTTTTATATAATATACAAACCATCTAAATTATGGCCCTGTATGTTCTGCTGTATACAGTGGGACCATTATGTTTTGGACCGCCCTGTTGAAAAAAACAGCATAGACCAACACTATTTCCAGCATAGCTACACTCACCGGCCACTTTATTAGGTAAACCTTGCTAGTACCGGGTTGGACTCCCTTTTGCCTTCAGAACTGCCTTA
>JAODKM010000099.1:19056504-19069417 GCA_026780845.1 Petrocephalus sullivani | reverse complement strand
GATTGGCTGATCAGTAATTTGCGTCAACGAGCAGTTGGACAGGTGTGCCTAATAAAGTGGCCGGTGAGTGTATATTGGTCTATCTGAACATGAAGATGGTCCACCAGCAATATTTCATTAATGATGCTGGTCCACCAGCACCAAACACAATATATGCTGGTATAAAGAGTGAACGACCAAAAGTCCGTGAATGTCAAGCCCAAATATGTGAAGGGGTTACTATATACACATACACATGCACACACACATTTGTATTCATATGTTTTCAGGGACCATCCATTCATTTCTATGTAATAAACCCTAATCCCAACAATGACAACCTTTACCCCTACCCAGCCCAAACCTTAACCATAAGTAACCAAACAACATACAAGATTTTTTGTTTTTTGAATGCAGTGACAGATTTTTATAAAATTGAGTTTCCCGTTGTGGGGACTGAAAAAATGGACCCTACAAAGTCAAAATCGCAGGTATTATATACATAACCCAGACACACACAGATACACTATAATACAGTGTTGTGGTGTGTTACTGTATGAGCAAAACCCTAGAGAATCCTATAAGTAAGCCAAAGGTCACTTGGTCTTATATTTAGCCACCAAAAGAGGTCAGCAAGGAAAGCGAGGAATGTCCCAAAAATTGTTAAGGAAACCGAGAAATATTCCCAGCAAAGGTCGGAGCTCATTTATCCACCAAGTGTAGGTCAGGGAGGCCTTCCACAAAGCGGGGAGTGCAGCCCTGGTGCGGATTAGGGCATCGACGCGAAGATGCAGTGAAGAGGCTTTTATTCGTCCCCCTGGGTTGACAAGGAGACGAGGAGCAGCTGGGAGGCAAAGTCAGGGAGAGTGGTGAAGCAGACAAGGAGGAGGTGTGGTGCCCATAGTGCCGGACTCTCTGAGGACCTCGACGATGCTGAGGAGGCAGCTGGCCATCTTGCTCTGCTTGTTTTCTCAGTGGCTGGTACTCTTTCAGCTCCTCCCAGGAGCACAACACACACAGCAGCATCATAGTATGCTTCAGCAGATAATAAAAGGGGGAAATGCAGTGTTTGGCTGGATTAGGATGTCGTGCTAGTAAACGGAAGGTTGTCGGTTAAGATCTTGGAGTTGGCAGAGTGAGCTCACTGTTGCCCCCCCCAATTGCTCCAGGGGCTTCACCGCTTGATTTTTCAGAAAATGAAGTGGTGGTTTTGGTAGTTATATACCACAAATGTTGTGAGACTGATGTGAATGTGCAAGGAACATGATACAAAGATGAGAATTTAAGAGAAATATATAGTGAAGTAAGGCCATCCATCAAACCTTAGACTCTTATTCAGGGAGATGTGGAATATGGAGCTATGAGGCTCCATTCTATCAGGGAAACACCCGTTCTAGATCATACCAGTTTTTTTTTTTACTTTAAAAGCCTCACAATTCAATGCATCACTTTGAAGTCAGATTGATGGTTTAATCCAAGTGGCTGAGATCTTATCATCTCAGAATGTATGCATTTCGTTGCTGATGTGCAATTTCCATCATGTTTAGTCAGAGGTGTTACTTGTTTTTGTGAATCGTCTAAAGACAGAAACATTTGCTCATGATACTATCATATTCATTATAGTTCATATAAGTTCGCCATTAACTAGTGCAAAGGAAGTTCATGCAGTACCCTCCACTTATTCCCAACACCCAAAACACTTACAGTTGTCGGTACAAACCTTCTTGCCCGCTCAAGAGTTGTTTACAAATGCGTCATACATTTCCTTCCTTTTGGAGGAGTATTTTCCATTTGCCTGCGTTAAGGTATTAAATTATTAATGTGGGGTTCTCTGTAATGGATCTGCTCAAGGACAATTTCCATCATGTTTTCGTGTCTTCATTTCTTATTGAACAATTTAGTACTTAAATCAAGGCTTAGTTTCGACTAATAGGGGCGTTTATTAATAAACCATCGTGAAGTTGTTTGTTGATGTGTCTTTTCCACAGCTGTTTGCTCATCCAGCACTGTCAACAGATTCGTAATTTATCCATTTGTGACTGAGAATATTCACTAGTCAAGAGATATAAAAGGAAACTGCAATGGCACCAACTTATTATAAAGTATCCTGGGGCCATAGAGTTTCTTAATGCCTTAATTCCTCATATGACTGATACTCAAAAGGCTTTTGATACTGACATCTTTCTATTTGATCTCATCCGTGTAAATCACCATAGTCAGTTTGTATTAGCATCCCAAGAATAAAAAAATATTTCTAGATTTTAACTTTTGAAAATGGATTTCAGCCTTGGCAAAATGAATTGCATATGCTTGTAACTTGTTTATGCAAAGTCAGGCAACACAGTAGCCCTCACTGTTAAAGAACATCTGTCTTCAGCGACTATACCTTAGGAGAATTATACACTTATGGATAAACCATGAAAGATTAACATCTGGCCAGTCTAAAGGCCATGATTCAGTGCCTGATTGAGTAGTGTTCTGAGTGCTAGTCCAAAATCTGCAGTAGCATTGAATGTTAGACTGAGCAGTGTTCTGGTTGAAGATTGAGGCTTTTTATTGGATGGTATTAGACTCAAAGCCCAAGAGGACATATTAAACTTAATATTCCATGTTTAATTTATTCTAATTAGTCACAATTCTACTTTGGAAATCTTCCCAGAATGTTAGTCCATGGAGATAATATAAGTGGAGAATAATTAAAGTACTTTACGTTAAGTTCTTGCTGACCTTTGATTCATTCATATTATGTAAAATTTTCAACTTGCACGTGTCCTTAATTTCAGCAGGGCACTGCCACGGCCCGTAGGCAGGTCTTTGTCAGACCCATTCAGTGGAAATCAAATTGAGTAATTTACAGTTAATGAAAGTCACGGGTACAAAATATCAAATAGTGGTCAGTGCAGGCAGTGAGTCCATTACATAGTCACAGGATACCACTTTGACCATTTTGTAATTCAATTAGAGCACTGTTCCAGGACCACAGTCCCTACAGTGATTCCATAATTCTATAAAATTTATAAAGGTATTTGTGCTGGTCTATATATATTGCAAGGTAACTCCCCTTATAAACCCATCCATTCCTACAACTGACAACTAAAAGCTTCATATTCTGCAATTTTCCTCCGTGATTTCCCATCTCAAACCATCAGCCACCTTTAATAAAACCTTTCAGGACTTATTTGCCAATATGTCTAATTGATGTGTTGGACATATGGCTGGTGTTTCTGCTGGAGTTCCTGCTCAGTGCTGCCTCAGGTAAGAGCTGGGGAGCAGAATGGTCCTCAATCTGGTGCATTGATTGCAGAATATTGGCTTTGTGGGGACTCCTGTGTTGTGGGGAAATTGCTTGTCCCTGCTGGGCTATAGCGTTCTGTATTGTGTCGAGCTATCCAGATGTGCTCGCAGTGCACCCTTCCCTGAAATGGTATCCAGGATGATACACGTGGGTCTGTGAGAAGCAAGGATAATGGTTTTCAAGCCAAGGGGAAAACTAAATAAGTACTGTTTCCAAATGTGAAGAATTGTGGCCTGTGGTTCAGTGTGTTATGACACCATGATTATGATTAGAGGGCCGCCGGTTCAAATCCTGATTTCCCCATTTGCCCCCCCCCCCCCCCCCTAAATGCCACAGGGACTAGCTGCCCCTGCTTTCTTACTGTATGCTGCTTAGGATAAGTACATCTGCTAGACAAATAAAAATGCAAGGTTTGTGCTGGTGTATCTTTGAATGAGACTTGAATGAGTTGCTTAAAATAAGTAAGTTTCACATTTGTCTGTTTGTCTGTATGTTTGAAGTACTACTTGATATGTAGATTCAGAGGAGCATTTGATAAATTAGTGCAATATGACCAATTGAAACCCAATTAACATTAAGAGGTCATTTGACTGGATTGATGGAGTATAGGTGGAGTGCAAAGCAACATGTCAAACAACAATGTATTAGAGAGACTGTTTGTTATCCTTCAGTAACCCTAAGGGATATAATTATAACTACATGTTAAGCCTATTGTATTCACAGGAGAACTTCGCTCTGTTTAATAAGGCTGGGCTGCATTTGGACTAGCTTTCCTGCTGGAATTATTTGAATACTCAGGCTGAGATGATCACGCACGCAGCAGGAGAGATGTTGGAAAAATGGTTTCCCTTAGTAAGACAACAAAATTAAGTTGTCTGTCTACTAAACCAGTGTTTCCCAATCTGGGGCCTCCTGTATAATGGCGTGCGTGGAATTCATACTAAATCATGGCGTACGAACAAAACTAGAAATTTCCGTACCCCGGAAAAATTCTGATGCATAAAACTGTGCGTACGCAATGTTCTACGCTCTTTCCCTTCTTACATCCCAATCAGCGAGATCCCCTTCGATTGGGGTTTTGTTAAAAAAACAATGCCAAAGGCACGTGGGAAGAAGAAGGTCTTGCTTAACGAAATCGTGGCGAGAAAAAATTTGGCAGTTTAAGTAGTGGCATCAGCAACAAAAGAAAGAGTGGCACAGCATGGCTGAGGCACTTAAAAATGTAATTCCGGAAAGTCGCACAATAATAAAAAATAAAAGTAAATGGTCGGATATTAACCCTCTGAGGTCGGTGGTCCCACCGGCAGAAAATTCGCCGAACCGTTTAAAGTACTCCGCCAGTGTTTGTCATAGAAACATTTTTAAAACACCGCCAGAAACCTTGAACGGTCTACTTTTAAAAGACATATAGGAAGAGACTAAATATATTTTCACGATTTTGCAAAGAGAATAAAAAGTAGAAAGGCGGGGTGACTGGGGTGTCCGCGTCGGGAAACAGCTGATCGCCCCTCCCTTTGCGAATTGCGCTATTCACATGCTAATGATATGCTAATCAGGCGCTCGTTACTGCCCAGCGTAACGCCTATAAATAAGAGCACGTCGGCTTGTATTTACACTGACCGACTGCAAACCTGGTGCGCATCCTCCGCTGGCGAAGCCCTGCGCCAGACCCAGACCCAGACCCAGGAAAGCCGAACTTTTCCTCGGATGAAATCGCTGGGGACAGTGAGGAAGAACTGCAGCATTTTGATCAGCAACTGGAATCTGATAAGTAAGTAAAATTTGCTTTATTATGATAATGCTGCACAGGAACAGGGTCGTATTTATCGCTTTCCACAGCTAAAACGCCGGTGCAGTAATACTTGTGTTTTTACTGCCGTCAGCTGCACAGGAACAGGATCGCATTTATCGCTTCCCACAGCTAAAACGCGCGGGTGCACTAATGCTTATGTTTTTATGCGTCGTTACGCGTTCTCACTGAAGAATTGTTTTACTTTGCATATGCAATCATGGCTGCTGCAATGTGTAAGTGGTTAATTCTGAAGAGAGGGCAACAGTTCACATTGTTTTCATTGTTATTTTACGGGGATTTGGAGACCATTGCTCCTGCGGGTCCACCTACAGTGCGGTTTCTCCCGGCGAGGGAGCCTGGCACACAGCTGAGGCAAAGAGGCAATCATGCACCTGCACATTGTATTGCATTGAAATTGTGTTGTTACTTGGTAAATTGACTGGCTATTGTAACATTCTATGTACCATATCCATTGCATGTAATAAACAGTAAAAAGACTTTTGTCTCAATTTGATGGGTCCAATCTGATGGGTTTCTGACAGTGACAGCTACCTTTGACAGTATGCCAATCATTACAGGTGTGGTAACGCCTACCTTATTGATATAATAACTTCTGACACTCTAGCAATCAAACCACATGAAATTTCTGAATGTCTCATTCACCAATGTGTAGCCAGCACCTATGTCTATAACCTCCAAAGCTCAAAAGTCTTGGCTAGAAATGTTTATAATGTGATTTTTTACAATTTCTTAGCACCTCTGAGGTTTCTGGAAGGTGTATGTTTAAAGTTGTTTTTAACAAACATTGTAATAATCACATTCTAAATGGCTTCAGATTATTGGTGCTGAGTTTGTGCTGAATAAAAGTATCTGCAGCACTTCATGATGTTTTTTAGATAGGTGAAATATTTGAAAATATTAAGGCCAGTATGACTATCCTGAAACTGCCTGAGAGGCCTCAGACTCCAGAGGGTTAAAGTCAACGTAAAAAATCGAGTTGCAGCTCAACACTACTGGAAGAGGTGGCGGAATTGTGGGGCTCACACCCTTTGAGCAGCGAGTTGCTGCCACAATCATAGCAGCAATTTTGCCAGCGGGTGACGGGGACTGCCCTATAGTACGCAATACCACCGCTGTTCAGTCTATGGGTTTGCGAGCGGTGTCACGTCTTCAGTGGGTATCTATTGTCCCCTAAGGAACTGTCAAATGGTTACATCATACACCATCCATCCATCCATCCATTTTCCAACCCGCTTACCCGAACAGGGTCGCGGGGGGTCCGGAGCCTATCCCGGAAGCTATGAGCACGAGGCGGGAACAACCCAGGATGGGGGGCCAGCCCATCACTGGGCACTACATCATACACAACACCTACAATTTTGGTCCTAAAATATAAAATGGCTTCTTACTCAGAAGCCAGCCATCACGCACCACACCATTTTCAAGTTTCTTCCTAACACTACTATTTCTGAGAATAAATGATTGCTGGGTTGAGCCAGGCCATTTTGCCATTAATGAGATGCATTTTCACATCACAGATAATTCGCACATTAACAGAGTGAAAATTCTTTCCATTTACATACGCAAATTCATTCTCTGAACGAGCCTTTATATCAATGTGCGTGCAGTGGATTGCTCCTATTACATTTGCAAAATTGGACATCGCTGCGAATAATGCTTTAATGTTTACCTGTTCAACCACAGTATAAGAAAAAATAATATCTGGATGACAAGCGGTTTATACCATCCCATAGAGCTGTCATGGCTTGACTCAGTGATGACTGAGAAATACCCGATCGGTCTGCAAGTTCACGTTGAAAAACTCCTGTGGCTTAAAATCCGAGGGTCAATTTGTCAAGGAACCGGTAAAGCGCAATTTCATAAAGTCTGTCTTTGTAAAGCTGGCCCCAGTTCAGCACACAGCTCTTGGAAATCTAAATCAACTTAGAAGCCAGTCATCATCATGAGCCAAGAGATCATTATGATCCCTAAATACGTGCTCTCTTCTAATTCTTCCATTTGCGATGTCTTCTAATAACACAAGACCAGCCATGGTAGTTGGAATATTTTGGACTTTCTCTGCACCATTTTATTGTTACAAATTGATTACAATCAGGTGCTGTACATTTGGAAACTATGTACAATTAATTATAGCGTATTTTATACAGACCGCATCATGAATGCGAGTATGAAACAGTGAAACTGCAGTAGCACTCTTGTGCCAGTGGATGCCTCCAGTTTGGCAAATCGAGCAGAAACTTGCGTACGCCTTGTCTGGGGTTGCCATGAGAATATGCGTGGCGGTACACCAAGTTTAGTTTTTATACATCTCGACGTGAGAATGGAAACGGGTGTGCGCAACATTTTTGTGCGTAAGCACCATTTATACATGAGGCCCCAGGTCCTTGGGGACCTCCAGACAGTCCACATTTTTGCTCCGGGAGCTGAGAAGGAGCAAAAACGTAAACCATCTGGGGGTCCCCGTGGATCATGTTGGGAAACACTGAACTAAACCATTGTAAGCTTTAAGATCTTTAGAGCTGTACAGCCACTCCATAACTGTGTGCATTGTTTCACAGGCTTTGACACCTACTTCACCTCCCGCACACTGGAAAACAACCGCAGGAATGTGTGGTTTGCTGAGTTTTGGGAGGAGAACTTCAACTGTAAATTGATGAGCTCTTCCAAGAAGGAGGACACCAGCCGCAAATGCACAGGTATGGAGGATGGAGCAGCTCTGTTTATAGAACAGGAGGATTTTGTGCAGATGAGACAGCTTGGTAGAAGTCATGAGCCTCAGTGTATTGAGTATCTCTTACTCATCCATCCACTAAAAATGGATCAGTCCTTCCACCTGCTTATCCTGTACAGGGTCACAAGGGGCTCGTAGTGTAAGGTGCGCAGGGATCCAAGCATGGGACACCCTTGATGGGATCCATGCTTGTCTCAGGGCAGGGTTTATTATATTATAGTTAGATACCTATATTGCACTGTTGTCCCTAGTCTTTGAGAAGGGTTACAATTTATGTGCAAAGTGCAAAACATCTATGTATCTCGGATATTTTTGGATGATGTGCGGTTCAGCTGGTTGGGATGTTGTGCCTGTAATCGGAAGGTTGCTGGCTCAAATCCTAGAGTTTTCAGGGTGATGTCATGTTGGGCCCCTGAGCAAGGCTCTTAATCCCCAACATTTTTTAACATTTTTTGCATTAATCCAGATTTACTTAAATTGGATTTGCCTATGGATTTACCTTCCGGGAAACTTCCACGTTTGTTGATCAGATCAGAAAGGGTCACTTGCTTCCTCTGCAACAGTGCATCACTTAGCCGTAGATAAGTGGGGTGCACGCACTGGCATTGCATGTGAACGGCTAATTGCTTCTTGGTACTCTGTAGCGTCCGGTCACACACATCAAAAGGAGCCGTAAGAAGTGGGGAGGGAACCCCACACTATTGCCCTCATGATAATTTAATTCCCCGGGGTGACGGATACCCATGCTAATTGATGCCCACATTTTTTTAAAGTAAACGAACAGATAAAATTAATTGCTTAAGTGCGAGGACTTAGGGTAATGTTTGCAGATGCTGTTGGGCCCCTACCTCTTAATACACTTTTTCCATTTAGGCCATTACCCGTTCGGCTCATTTGCAGCACTCTCCTCTTAACGAGATGAAATGACAGTATCGATAGGATTCAGTCTCTCTCCACGTTTCACTTAGCCTGCACATTGCTGCTCTAATCCTGCAGACGAGACGTAATGGGGGGAGTTATCGGCCAGCCTTAGCCTATGTTGGAGTTGCGGACAAAGCTTCTGGAAATACGTTCAAACGCCCGCTCTGTGATTTCTGAAATTAAGTTAAAGTGCCTTTCAGTTGTAGTTCTATGGGGTCTGTAACACCCTGTTTGTCTCAATACACTTTGGAAATGCTTTAAAATGTAATGTGTCCAATTAAATTTAGCACTTTCTTTTTTCAACACTTGTGTCAGAATTTATTTTGGATGACAGGCAAGGGTAGGCCAGGGGTTGGTCCCACATTGCGTAAACAGGATTAAAGACCCAATGCATTGTGCAATATTGGTTTACAGGTCTGGTGTTATTTGCTCATGCATCTTAAACCATAACTCCGAAATCTGATATGCAGAGAATAGTAAACAGCTGCATGCAACGTATGATTTAATATGTGGAAAACAGCAGGACATGTTAAACTATTTGTGCATACAAATGCTCAGTGATTTAATTAGCCA
Source organism: Petrocephalus sullivani (assembly GCA_026780845.1). NCBI lineage: Eukaryota > Metazoa > Chordata > Actinopteri > Osteoglossiformes > Mormyridae > Petrocephalus > Petrocephalus sullivani. The sequence goes on along the minus strand of JAODKM010000099.1, from coordinate 19,060,105 downwards.
CACTGATATACAGCATATATGCATGGTAGAGTATATATTATATATTGTATGCATTATATGCAATATATACAACACAGAGCTCAGAGGCTTTCAGCCACAATTTTCTCAAACAATATACATAGACACAGACATAACATAGAGTTGAGTTTTCATGCTCCTGGAAGATAAAGGGTAAAATCGGTTGAATTTCTCACTTTTGACCCTGTTCAGCATGTGCCTCTCTGCCCACGTACATCTGTTCATCAACATTTCATGGCGCCTTTATCTTTGTTTTACAGGCCCATGGATCTACTGACAGGTGACAGGATAAGAGCAGGGAGCATAATGATTCTGACAGGCATGTTCTTTATATGCTGCAGAGTGAGGACCGTTTCCCTTTTAAATTTAGGAATATTCATACCACCATCTGACCGGGCATCACTTATTCCGGGCTTGTGTATTTGCGTTTATCTCCTTCCCGCGAGCGCTTTGCGTAATAAGCAGATGTGTTTTTTTGGGTGCTCTCACCTTTTTAACAGAACCACGTCGACGAAAATAGGCCACCATTCTCAGGGTTGGTGCTCAGAAGCTTTTATGATAAGAAAAGTTTCAGTGTATGACATCTTCATTACCTCTCCCCCCATCACAGAGTGAATTTCCCTTTTCTGCCTCTCTTTAATTTAGCGGCACTGACTGATCGTTTGTGTTACACGAGACAAACTCACTGATGGATGAACTCCCAGGCTCGTGCTGTCGAGCCACGAGACAGCAGAAATACTGCGAGAGGAAAGAGAATTAGGAGAAAGCTCCGTTTCCTTTTTTTCTGTGGTTGGGGGATCACAGGCCCTATTTTTAAGCACGAAAGTTAAATATGTGGGCCGTAGTGTGTAACACGGTTCTGCAGTTAAATTATTTACACCTCCAGCTGTTATTTCTAATTTGCCAGAGGTACTTTATATAGAAAGTAGGCCAGTCATGCATCTAGAATAGTGCTGCTCTTAAAACCATGGACAGTATAGTGGATGAAGGGTGGACTGTGACCAGCTACATATTAAGCCTGAAATTATTGTTCTGTCCAAAATGGATATGGACAATGGATAATATGCTGTTAAGTAAGTTTACTGGATTGATCTCTAGCGGTGTGGAGAGCTGTTGGCATGATGGTTTGAGCATTGACGCACTGTCTGCTGGCTCCAGTAGAGCTGAGTATGATTCACTTCTGCCATGATTCGCTGATACATTGCAGTGGCTGATGTGTCAAAGGGAGCTTTGGAAGGGTTTCCTGCTTCTGTTGCATGCTGGGTAATTTCATGTAGATGTGCTGGGGTAGGTTCGGGAAGCCCCATTCAACGTGCTTGATGTCAGTTGCGGTATTATCTGTGGATCATCCTCTGATGTTAACATGGTAAGCCCGGACTATTTTAAACCCCATGCAGGACCTGTGCATAGAAGAATCTGCCTTATTATGCATTCACATGAAGAGGAAGCAACTTTATCTGGAATGAGCGCAAGAGGCCTGCGTGTTTCCTTGACACAGCAATGGGAATTAATGGTCTTAGTACGAAGAAATTTTAATACTTTGCTAGGCTGACACTCGGATGGGCATATTTTTGCATTTTGGAGTTTGGCCAGTCACATGTGGTTTTTCATCCTCCCCCATCCAATTAGGACATCAATTTAGGTGGTGGGGACCTGGAGTCTATTTCAGAAGCAACAGCTGCAGCATTGGGAAAAACCCTGAATGGAGCTCTAATCCATTGCAGAGCACATTCATATATATAAACACACATATTAAGCAGTCATATCTTTGTAGGGACTCTCCATTCCTTTCTAAGCGCATAGCCCTAATCCTAACTATGATAATGCTAACTCTCACCCAACCCTAACCTGAACCATAAATAGCCAAACCAAATACAGGATATTTGGCATTTTTAATTTTTTTAATGTTTTCATAGAAAATTGCTTTTTTCCTTGTGGGGACAGTTTTTTGTCACATTCTCCCCACAGTATCAACCTGACCACACCCACTCATACAGACAGCATGTAGTATGTTCTTAGCCTGTGGGAGGAAACTGGAGAACCCATATTAAAACTTCACAATTACATGGGGAGAACATGCAAACTCTGCACACATAGAGCAGGGGTAGAGACTCAAACCCTGGGCATGGGGCACCTATACTAACACTTGTACTGTCATGCCCAGAGGCGTCAGAGGGGCATTTTGCCGCTCGGCAAAATCAACTTAGCAACTAAAAGTGCCAACCCAAGCAGGGGGCACAAGGTGAAATTTTCTCAGGGGCCCAAGATGTCTAGCTACTCCCCTGTCCGTACCATCTCTCAGCTAATACTTCCATCCATCCGTCCATCTGTCTTCTGAAACCGCTTGTCCTATTCATGGTCATGGGGGGGTCCGGAGCTTATCCCAAAGGCTACGGGCGCAAGGCAGGGAACAACCTTACCAAATTAATTAACAGGCAGATCACATAAGACACACCAACTTGACTGACTTCTCTTCCATTCCGATAGGCCAGGAACGCATCGGCACCGACTCATTTTACCAGCAGGATGGAAAGGTGCAGTCTGTGATCGACGCAGTGTATGCCATGGCCCACGCCCTGCACAACATGCAGAAGGACCTCTGCCCTGACCTTTCTGGTGTGTGTCCCGAGATGGAGCAAGCCGGGGGCAAGAAGCTGCTGAAGTACATCCGTAATGTTCACTTCAACGGTGAGAGCGTGTGTTAATGTGCATTAATCCAAGTCAAGGCCATTTCATGGGGAAGGATCTGGTGCAGAAGGTCAGGGAACTCTGCTCATGTTTGGAAGGTCTGGAGTTCAACTCTCATGGCTGGTTGAGTAATCATACTACCATTGAGCTCTTGAGCAAGGCTCTTAACCCCAATTGCTCCAGGGAGGCTGGCTGACCCTGCTTAATGATCCTCACTTGTTTTGTTGCATTGGAATCAAGGATTTACTAATTAAATGTTAACATATAATGTCGAGTTGAGACCATCTGTTATTTTTTTGTTGGTTGGAGGTTAAACGTGGGGAATAATGTCGACTAGTGGCATGTAAAGTCGGTTGACCTTCGTGCACCCTACCCAAAATTACCTACTTATTTGTAACGTGGATCTGTTGTTCCATAAAACATTAATTGGAGTCTCAGTTTTGGTGATCCTCAGAAAAAAAGGTGATTATGGAAACCTGCATTAATCATTCCGAATTGAACTGAGAACCACGACAACAGGAAAGGGATTTTTTCACCTCAGTGTGCGAAGTCCCCACACTAGGGAAAATGATGACAGGTGCTTACACAGCCCGACAATGAGTGGCAGTTCGGACCTGGGCGGGGAATTCAGCATGCCAGAAGGCAGTTAAGGCATTAATACTCCGGTGGGATGGGAGGACTTGGCGTAATGACTTATACCTGCAGTGGAAGAATGGTGTCGGTTGCAGATCACTAGTCTTCTTTCTTGTACTCTCTCCGCTCTCTGGGCATCGGAAGGCCTGACGTGCCCCCCCCCCCCCCCCCCCGGGCGCCCCGGGCCCCCCACACCCCCCCCCCCCCCCCGCCCCCTTCCCTGTGCTGTTTCTCTCCTTTTTCCCCCCCCTTTTTAAATTTT
>JAODKM010000099.1:19026057-19047406 GCA_026780845.1 Petrocephalus sullivani | reverse complement strand
GTTAATATATTTAATCAGATTAATCACAACGCTGGATTAATCCGCGTTAACGCGTCAATTTTGACAGCCCTAATTAAAAGACAATAAAGAGTAAAATATGCTTTGTGATGAATTGCACAAATGTGTATAAATAGTTCAACTGGAAACTGATTAATGTTAATGTTCTACCTATGCTATGGAAGTTAAAAAACATTTTTTACTTTAGATATTCGCTTACTGGCTAAACTGAAAAAGCAATGAGTATGACTTGTTAGGTCGAAGCACATGTATTGTAAGATTTTACCTTTTTACCCTGACTTGTCCTGAGAGTGTTTGTCAGGTATCTGGAATTTGTACTAACCCAGGTCATAAGAGAAATGCAAATACTTTTCCAGTAGGTCGTATACAAAACGTAGCCCCGTGAGAAGGTGCTGGTCAGCAGTCATGCCCAGAAAAGGAGCCTAGAATGAGCATCAGCTTAAGCTTGACTTGCTGTCAGGTGCTGCGAAGGGCTTCCCTTGCACTCTTGTGATCATGAATCCAAACTCAGCTCAATGGCTGATATAAATGCAGGGAGACGATGTGAGAGCAAGAAAACTAATCTCTATTTTACTGTCAGCTAGCCAAAAAGTTGGTGAGACTGCCTCCCACAAGATATCTTAGCTGTTCTCCAAGGAGGCTCTGCACGGCACTGGCAAACAGATGCTAATGTTTGCTAGCAGTGACTGCAGACTGCACAATTTCATATAACAGCTCCAAAGCGATGGGTCTATGGCCCTTAGGTGCTCGTTTTGGCGGGATGGTAATCTCAGTTTTTATTGTAGCCTGTTTGGCCCTATAAACTAAAAAGCCCTGTCTCCAGTTTGCTTGTAGATCTTGTGAAATGCTAGAAGGATCGGGAATGGCCAATAATTTAAACTGTGGAAAAAATTCCGGTCAATCATAAAATGGTAGGATAATCAGTACGTTGTTAGATTAAAAAAATTTACTGTGGTCTAACCTGAAAAAACCCTTTAACAAGAAAGCTGCTGAATAATCCCACAAACTTCTCAGCTGTATAATATTGGTGTAAAATTAGAGTTGATCCCCGTTTCAAGTAGTGAAACAATATTCCAAATGCGAAACGCAGAAATGCAATTTCATGCTGGTCCACTGATGGGTATTGGCTAAAATTGTGGCCTGAAATGTAACATCTAAGGAGAGACGCTCTCTTTCCCTACAGAATGGTACTTAGGCAATAAGAAGCCTGAAGGGAGGTCTTAGAAGGAAGCCGCTGTGCCCTTCAAAGGGCACTATGAACAACTCTGACCTTTACAGTGACAGAATTAAACAGAGTCTCCAGCGAGTGAATTCTTTGATCTGAGAGCCAGGAATGAGGCTGTCCGAAAAAAAGCTTGCAAGAGGTTCAACAGCACGCCAGAATTTACATAGCAAGCGTGAGGCAAAACAAACACCAGGAGAGTAACGACTGCAGACAAATATTCAACATAAAAACAATTAAAAACATAAGAAACCGCTTCTTTTCCTGCAGAAGAAATGACCTTTTATTGAAATTTCTTGGTGGCACAGTAATCGCCACTGAGTGAAAAAGATCAAAGACTGAGAAAATAGCTTTTCTACCCAAACTCAAAGTGAGCACATAATGAATTTAAAGCAGTGTGGTCTTTTCCTGGGCATAAACCGAGGCACATTATTGCTCTTATTGCAGTTAAAAAAACATAAGGGAGTCCTCCTTTAAAGATGCTCATCAGTGTTACTGTCCGACAATGACAGACTGTGATCGCAAGCAGCAGAATCTACAAAGGAATCAACATCATCGCATGTCTTCTCCGAGCTTGTTTGTTTGAGATAATTTCACAAATAGGAAATATGCCCCAGTAAAGGCAGTTTTCTACAGGCAATTGCTGTTACGCATTGTGTCTAAAATGTTTTTCAGAGGAAATAGAAATCCATCAGCCAATTTTGGGAATTCTCTTTAAAATCCTTTCCTTTTTCAGCTTGATGATCTCTGCTTGTCCAGTCCAGTCCAGTGTAGTGTGATGTCTGAAGGCCAGTTTTTTAGAGCTACTGTAACAGCCAGGAGTAGGTTGATGTAGGTTGAAGACAGAAACACTGTGTATTTCCAAAATCCATCCATCTTCCAAACTCTTAACCTGCACAGGGTCTCAGGGGAGCCGGAAGCCTATTCCTGGCATCACAGACTACATGGCTGGGGTATGTCCTGGGTGGGGTGCCGGTCCATTGCAGGACACAAACATGCACTGCAGGCAATTTCAAGATACCAGTTAACTTAATTGCATACCTTTGCACTCAAACTCTATACCTGAAGGCAAAGACAACAGTGTCTCTAGTGGAACCACTGGGTTGCCCTATATTTCTATCCATTTTTATGTAAATAATAAAACAAAAATCCTTGTGGATAATATACAGTGTGAGGAAGCAGGCTGAGCTCAAGGAGAGAGCCGTGTCACTTACTGGGGATGGCAAAGCAGACCAGAAACTATTTAGGATTTAATCCTTTTTCCGGCTGAGGGGAAACGGGGGATGTGAACTACATGACAACAGAAAAGTATAACAAAACACTTGACACAAGCCAATAAAATTATAAGATTTTAACAGAGAAGGAAAAATCACCCAGGGATACAGACTGAAAGATAGTTATGGATAACAAGGATCGGATGGGATAAAAGGCCATAAAGTGACCCTGACAGCGGAGCAGCCCAGGTTCTGCTATAACGTCCTTGGGGAAACACAGCCTTTGCTTTTCTGTAAAGACTCTCTGCAGAGGGATTCTGCACTGTCCCCAGAATGGAACGTCTTATTCTATACTGTGGTCATGAGAAACGCAAAGTTCTAAAAGAAACATACCTGTAAATGTAAAACTGTTTCACTTACCCTGCCTTAGAAATGGATCAGAAGAACATTTCTATCATGAAATGATGGGTAAAAACATGTGATTCGTGAGTAAGTAATCCTGTAATCTGAATTAGGTATGTTTTAAAAATTGAAAAATTAAGTCCTTTCAGAATCCAGTTCCGTGTTTTACGTTAGTGAGTGTATTCCTTGAAAAGAGTTACGGCATGTAGGACAGTCTGAAATAGGCACAAACCTTTTTAAAACCGAATATATACCACAACAACATGGTAAGAGAGGTGGGTACATGGAAAAACCTTATGTGGTTCCCTGAATCTGCATAAGGCTTAGCCAAACATTATAAATCATATCCTTAGTTAGGGATATTAGGGAATGTTGCTACTTTAGGGATCACTCCTCATTGGCTGTGACTCAACCGAACCGCTACAGTTTATCAGTAAGGTGCCATTGGACTGCCATTGTAGTTGGGCAAAAGTTTAATAAAATGCACAGCAACTGAGTAGTGAATCTTGAGTTGGAATGGAGAGCTTCTCCTAAAACCAGAGAAGAAATGCCTATGGATGCTTGTACTCGATAAACAGGAATGGGGCCTGTGAATTTAATGCCATCAGTTCTCTCTTATGTTCCAACATTACTGTCATTTTCTTCTGACCTTCTTGATGAACCCAACTGCTTGATGGCCACATCCGTTTCAGCCAGCGACTGTCATCACATTAACGACCCTGCAAAATGCAAATATATGTAGATGAAATGCCGTGCTTTAAAAGGGGGTTATCACAATGTTTACCATATTAACGTCTGCATCTCAAGTTTAAATATCTGAGCTGGCAAGCGGTGGCATAAACATCATGCAGAATACTCCAGAACATTATCATGATAGCATTTCAGGGCAAAAACAACAGTACCTCTATGGCCGAAAGCAACTGGAATATTTAAGTTAAAGATTGTCTGAATAACTTGAACAAATATTACCACAATTACCAGAGGAAATGTAACAATAAGGCATGGATTCAAGTAGTAAATGGCTATATCTCAGCATTTAGATTATGAATAACAAATAATGACATACAATTGACTCATCTTAATTTGTATTTGAAATGGCAAGATGACACAAACATTGCAATAGAGGATCAACCTTCTTCAGAATGAAAGTAAGTAGACTCCAAAGGAAATGGACTTAGTATGTTCAAGTCAGAGTTCAGCCCAGAATGCAACCTCTTTTGTTTCTTTTTGTTCAGAAATGGAATGTTTATATACAGGGATGGAATGCTTTCAGATGACCCCCATAAAGACTAAAATGCTGTGTACAGCATGTTGCACAGATTAGCGGATTAGGGCCAAACAGCGATGAGATGGGTAGTGTAGCTACCACTCACCTTGGGAGACCAGGGCTCAATCCTCTGCCCCACCTCTATGTCTGTGCGGTTTACATGTTCCCTCTGTGTTGTCATGGAGTTTTCTCCAACTTCCCCTAACAGTCCTAATACAAAATAAGTAAACTAGAGTTGCCGAATTGTCTGTAAATGTGAAGGGTTTATGTTCCCTGTGACTGATTGGAGCCTCATTCAGGTCTGTTTCTTGCTTTTTGCCTGGGATAGGCTTAGGACTCCCACAGCCCTGCATTGGACAAGTGTTTGTTGAAATGAGTGATATAGTTTTGTAGAAAAAAAAAAGCTTTTGGTAACACTATGACACCCATATTCATAAAGCCTAAAACTGTTGTTATAATTCATAGTAACACATTCATAAAGTATTATAAACAGGGCTATAACTATTTATAAAAAGGCATAAAACATCATATCCATGTTTCTCATGCATTATGAATGCTCTATGAGGCTCTCATCTATAATGATTTACAAAAACCTTCATAATGCATTAAAATGGTCAGTATAAAAATTCAGGATGCTTTGTGTGCATTATGAAGGTATCTATAGTGCCTTATAGATGAGAGTTTTTTAGCACATGCATAATGCATAATGCACATGACCTTAATGTGTTATGCCTTTTTATAAATAGTTATATCCCTGTTTATAATAATTTATGAATGCATTATAATGCATTATGAAGGTATGTGTAATGCAGTATAATGACTGCTTTAAGTAAAGTGTTATTAAGCTTTTAAATATTATGTCCTGAATCTGCCTCAAAGTTTTTGTTCAAGATTCATAGCCTGACATCTTACTGGTAATCACAGTTTTGGGCCTACACACATTCCCTTACGTTCTGTTGAAAGGCCTTGGCATTAAATATTTACTTCGTTATCTCTCCCTTATTGAGACATTCACTCACCAGTACAGTCAGGAGACAGCTACTAGCCCTGAGGCCATATTTAAGGATCATTTGGTTGTCCAGATGGTGCTGGGATTTGTGCCGGAGACACCGTGATGCATAGGCCACAGGTTTTGGGATGGTGCATCTCTATGTGGACGTATCTATCCCAGAATCGCAGAGTGGACTGGAGAGCAGATGTGGCTGTGACAGTGGTACCAGGGGAGGAGAAGCCAGAGCAGGGCTAATACGGCATGTAATTGGTGCATCATGTCATGACATCCATTAGTCCTTACACCTTTTTTTAATTCCCTTTGCTCCTCGTCGGGTGCGAAGGCGCAGGATCTCTTAATCAATTTACCTGATGCTCGATGCAGACAGGCGCCAGGGCTCCAGGGTCCTGTGAAAAATTGCCACGTGTAGCGGCTGCCAAAGAAGACAGGGGCGTGTAGGACGAGGTTATTACTTTAGCTATAAGCGGGGTGGCCAGCTTTCGGGCTGATGTCCAACTTGAATGAGTACAGCTATTTATACTTATATAAAGCCTTAATTGTCCTTTCGCACATGATACTTCCCATAGGACAGAGACAAGCAGCTATACCTGGCTGCGGCATTTATCATGGAGGAATGTGATGCTTGGGGCTGTTGTCAACAACTCATAATGTCTTATGTGTATGTGCATATGATAAAGGATTAAACAAAATAAATCAATCTGACTAGGAAATGTGCGCTTAGCTAACAGCGTGCACAAGATTCACGCAAGCAGATATTTTCATTAGGGCAAAGCCATGGCTAACTATTAGAAACTGTTAAGCAAGCCGTTCTCTGTTCAACCCACTTCTCACTGAATACAAACATGAGGAACGGAAGAGCTGATGGGTATTTGCTGTCAGAATCATATAAGCGCTATGTGTGTGACGTTCGGTGTGGCTTAATTAGTCCTGCTTGTGTGCTTGAGGGAGGAATGTCATGTACTGTAGCGTTCAATGTTACATGCTGCCTGTCAATCTTGTTGCTAGCAGGCTAAGCTAGCACACAAGTCGACGTCCTCTGTTTTGCATCAGTGGCGACTGCTTGCTACTCACCATGTTTTGTTATTTTTAATAAGCACCGAAGAGTCGGCCCTCCTTTGTTGAGTGTAGGTTTCATCAACTCTAATGACAGGCTGTGCAAATGGGAGTTGTCTCCCACCCCCCCTTGTAAATCTTTAAAGGCTTGTACTACTTTGTATGTTTGCATCCCTTACTGGTAACCATGGCAACTGCATCGAGTTTGTCGTGAACTGATAAAAGCAAAATCTACTCGACACAATTATAGTCACATTTAATGATAATAATACACTTGTAATACGTAATAGTACACCTATGATAATGATAATAATACACAAATGATACACATAAGATTATTTAGATTGTGACTCATATTTCTCTGAAATTATGCACACCTACTGCTAATATCCCATATTAGTGACCCATTCAGTAAAGTTTATGTACTTACAGAAGTGAATACTGTAATGTGTTTATTATTTGTTATTTATTTGATAAGTCTTCCTAAGCTATGTTATATGTGAGGAGTCAGGAATGCTTTGGAGTTTGACCCAAATTCAGCAGCCACTCTCCAAATTGTGCTACATGTCAACAAAAATGATTCCTTGTTTTTTTTTTTTGCACACAGAAATAAAAAGAGACTGTATTTCTCCAGCTTCTGAGATACACTGGGCAATCATTTTGTTATGTAGAATTACCCAACAGAAGTAACCAGAACATACAGCCCAGAAGAGGAGTTCTGTGATGCTAGGAGACTGACATGGGCTGCTATGGTTATACCACTGAAACACTGTGGATTTAATCTTCTTGCTTTTCATGTGGCCATCTCTGTTGGACACTAGCATTATATGAATTATTGGCGCTTTTCTGCCTAATTGTGTAGAGGGGTTATGCTGCAAGGAGCCCTGGACGGCAAGGACGTATACAGGGGTGGGGTCAGAGGGACATTGGTTCCATCTGAAAGCTGACTGGCCATCCAGGGTGGCCCCTCCCCAGTCACTCACCGATTTTAAAGACATCATTATAGTTGGCACCTCTGTATGAATTATGCCAATGCTTATGCATCCCACCTAAAAAACATCCTAAAATTGGGCCTGCCTGACAGGGGAGCGCTGGGCAATGTTGGGGCATCTTCTGGCTGTCTCTTATTAGTAGCTGCAGGCGGCTACTCTGGCATGGACTCCCACGGTGAGGTGGCCATTGCTCTACAGCTTGGATGGCCCTGCTCATTACCGGAGTGATCTGCTCCAGGTCGGTGTGTCTGGGGGGGGGGCAGAGAGACTGCCCATCCCAAGTTCTTTTTCTGGTTTGTCTGTTTTGTGAGGCAAGATTGGTCCAGGTGAATGTGGAGGTGGGGCAGGGTTCTTCCCTTATCATACTTGTGTCTGGCTTCAGAGGCTTAGCTCCTTTTGAAGTGTAGTGGTGTCCTTTGAGACTCCACAGAATATCAAGCACCACACTTACTACAGCTTACCTGATGATCCCTAGATGTCAATATACAGTCCCTGACAAAAGTCTTGTCGCTTAGGTACAAATTTACCTGAAGTGCCCTTCAAATATATTACTAATCAATTTTTTTTTACAAGAAATGGCTCATTTTAATCCCAACGGCTTTTGTAATAATGTTTCGGCGCAAAGCTAAACTGTTGAAAAGTATTCTAATATTCACAGCTTGGTAAAGCCCATTGAGTCAATTTTTGCAAAGACATAAGTCTTGTCACCTGTGACTAATAATGGATCAATTAAGTTTCAGGTGTGTATAAAAAGAGCCCTATACACTAGACTTTCACATCAACTGCAACTAGACCTCTGACAAGATTCACCCTGAGACTAAAGTGTTGATTATCAAGAGCCTGAAGACCAGATCCATTGCTGACGTGGCAGACAACTTCAATGTGTCTCAGCGTCAAGTACAGAGGATAAGAAAAATAGTTTGCCCTATGTAAACCTAATATATGGCTCAGTGAAGACTGGAAGGTCATTTAGAGTAAGCCTGGTATGCCATTACAGTGCAATCATTAATTAAATTAATAAATGAAAAGAATTATTACTGTCAAATCCATGTTCCATAGTCACTATGCAGGGTAGGCAGGGAAAAACTCAGGATGGGGAGTCATCCCATCTCAGGGCATAGTCACACAGCATTAATGCCTACAAACACGTTTGCATCTCCAATTAACTAGTATGTTTTTTTGGACTGTGGGGGGAAATCGGAGTACCTGGCAGAAAGGTCTGTGACATATTAAAATTTGGATAAACCACACCATGGCATTACATTATTTCTCTGTCTCAAAAGATTCAGTTGGTTCCAGTAGCCCTGGGAACCATCTGACCACTCAAAAATGGTGCTTGATCATATATCACTATTACCAGCTGTAGTAATAGCTATAGAGTACAATTGGAGAGGTTAGTCTTGAATATATTAAATGGAAAGAAATACAATACTTTTCATTCAATTTTAACAATTTAATTATTATTGTGAACGGTAAACTGCAAACTAAGTTGCCTTTTTTCAGACAGTATTTCTCAAGATGCTTCATCTACATAGGGGATTTTTCTGGCCTTACCACTGCTTGAGAAAAGCCGTACTGTCATGTTCTTGCCAACCACTAGTGGTTGCTGGGTAATCCCATTCAATGTTTTTGACATCTGGAAGTATTTCAAAAAGACCAAAGATAGATGTAAAAGGGTTCTAAAAGTTTTAGGGGTCTAAAAGCAAAGTCCTTATCCTATTTACAGTCTTTTTTCTGTGGTGTAATCTGTGCCTACTTTAAGAAAAGTTAAGTGCTGAGTCTTTCTGTGTTATTTTCCTAAACAGCTGGAAAACAAATGTTTGGTGCTACAATTACTCAACAATAAACTCAATTATTGGAAACACCTGTAGATTTCTTTATATGAAGCAAATATGATCCTTATGTAGAAAATAAGTCATACATTATCTGAGAAAGCTATATGTGATTTAATATCCTTATTGATCTTGACAGGTGTAGGTATTATACGTTAATGCTTTCTATACAACATTCACTTTTCATTACGCCTGATACTTTATGTCATAATTTGTTCAATCTAGTAATCTTAAATCAAAAATGACAAATCTGATATTAAAATTCTCTTTTTCATAGCAGTTTGATGTGGTGGATTTTTGGCACTATTCTACAGGAATTGACTGGAGGAGTTAACGTTCCAGGCTAACCGACACAGCTGTACTATGGAAGGTGGCATTAGGGAATATTGTCAGGATAGTCAGTCTGAAGAGGGTGCTAAAGTCTGTCCACATCAGAGAATAGGACCAGTGTAACATCTTTGACCTAAACTGCTAGTAACAGCGCTATCTGAACGTCACTGTCTTACACCATGGGGCAAATCACAGGCAACCAATGACTTAATACACATAGTCAAATGCATAACCCTTCCTCCCCCTCTCTCAGACTGAGGATGTAATGAACCCTGACCCTAAGAACTGGAAGTTCATTACTGTCAGTCTTATCTCACTTGCACTTTATGTCGTTATCATGTTGCAATTGGGACGTACCTCACTGTGTTGTATATTTATTTATGTTTACATTTGTCATGTCATTTTCTATGCTGACAACCCGAGATCTGTTCTATTCAAAATCTACTCAAAAGGGCCACCCCATAAGATTATTACATTTACTCTTCAGAATCAGGACCTTTATTGCCATATGATCAAGGCTGATGGATATTTTGGTTGGCACAGCTTGCTTCTATGAGAAACAATGTCAACAGACAACTAACAGGGCACAAAACAGACAGAGAGAATAAAGGCAAGAGTCCAGGCAGAGAGGAGTAAATGCAATGCATGTGAGGTAGGGATGAGTGGTTTGCGCAAATTTAAGTAGTGAAATGTTGATACAAGTACAATGCAAGCAGTATACATACATATAGGGAATAATGTACATCATATGCAACCTGCTCTTATAATGTGGATATAGATTTTCAGGGGACTGTGCTTATGAGAACACCGATGTGGTTGTAATGTTGTGTGCTTACAAGCAGGGGGAACTGTTGAGTCTGACAGCACTAGGGAAGAAGCTGTTTTTGAAGTGTGTTGTTTTTCTTATAGTTACTCCTCAACAGTACAGGAAGAAAGCAGGCACACACTAGGAGGTTCGTGGTAAGGGCACAGAGCACCACTCCTAATCTTTGTTTGAATTAGAGCTTTGGTTGTTCAGGAGGTCACCAGCTTGGGTGAGCTGGCCCAAACTGCTACCCTGAGTATGGTTAATACTGCATATTAAAAGCTTGTGCCGTGGATGTTTTCCAAGTGGCACAGGGACCTTCAATGGGAACATGTTGACCATTTTAAGAATCATTCCAATATGAAGGTGTCACAAAGTCAAGGTTTTTTAAGATGTGCAAATGTGGGCAGCTTGAAGAATGTGGTGGTTAAACTGGTACATCCACTGAGGAGCTAAAAAAAAAGCTTTAGTCAGTTTTTCTAGCTAGGTAGTTTACGTCATGTTGCATTAATTGAGCCTTTTACCAGAATGTAACCTCTCATGGTGGCTAGTTAGCTGAAAAACATATATCTACAGTATCAGTCAAAAGTTTGGATACACCTACCCATATAAAGATTTATTTGTACTAGTCTCTAATCTCTTCTTTCATGAGGTGGCCTCCTGGGATGTTTTTCCAGCTGTCCGGAAGGACATCCCTCATTTACAAAGCACTGATTATTCACTTTTCTTTCACTCTCTGGTCAAACTACTCCAAAACCATTTCACTGTGTTTAGGTCAGGGAGCCAGGTCATGTGAGGTGACACTATATCAGTGTCCTTTGTAGGTGGCTTGGTCTGTCCAAAAATTTGACTGGTACTGTATATATGCAAACATACATACAAAGAAGTAGACAGTCAAAGAAAATGATGTTTAAATGACCTTCATGTTAAATTAGAACTATGTTTTTTTCTGCCAAAGTGTGTCAGCTTAGCCATTTCAACTCTCCTAAAGTCACCCCAGTATTTGCAGCAAATATCCCATGTATACCCATGTATTTTTTACTAACCATTAGTATGCTGGTATTTAGGGTATTCAATACCACATTGAGTTATTAACTAATTAACTTAATTTAGTGAGCTGGTGAAATTTAATGAATACATGGAATGCCTGGTACTGTATGCCCCTGAGGAGAGGTTTGGGAACTGAAGCGAGCCACCCAGCAAGATATCAGTGACTTCTGGGAGAACAGCAGATATTCCTGTTAGTTTTTATTGTGTTACTCTTAATTTTCATATGCTGTAATGATCAATTGTGTTTTTGTTTGGAGCAAATACACACATACTACGCATAGAAATTACTTTAAACATTTCCTTTGACTGCCTAAGACTTTTGCACAGTACTGTATGTTTAGGCATAGTGATGATTACTTCTGAATGGGACACATGTATAGGCTGCAAAGTTCCCTGTTTCCATTGCAGCAGCTGTTTCCTATGGACCCAATACCGCTGGCACCAGGGAGACTGTAGGAAACAAGGATGGCATTGCTTCTATGAGAAACAATGTCAACAGACAACTAACAGGGCACAAAACAGACAGAGAGAATAAAGGCAAGAGACCAGGCAGAGAGGAGTAAATGCAATGCATGTGAGGTAGGGGTGAGTGGTTTGTGCAAATTTAAGTAGTGAAGAGGGGCAAGGTCAGTGGACAAGCCTCACAATGTACCGGCAATCGATTAGCAATTTTATGCAGTCATTTTTATTAAGCTTAATGTATGGGTGTGTTTCAGGAGACCATGGCTCCTGTGAGTTTATATTTGGATAGCTTGAGCGAAAGAGCAGTACGGACCATTTGTTGTTTTGTTCACTGAATGATACACTCCAAGGATTCCATTCCATTCCCCAATCCCTGTGTTCCATGAATTCGTTCACCATATGTTCCAGATTTTTACAGAAATAGGTTTGTGGGTACTTAGTGTAGAGTTTTTAGTTTAACTCCCTAGTTTAACTCTCCTGAGGGATCAAGACCAGTATCCAAGAGCCAACTCCCCTCTGAAGCTTTTAGAATTTTGGGGTTAAATATGGATGCACATAGTAAGTTATTATCATCATATTAATTGGAGGAAAATGGGGGATTTCGAGGGAATAATCTCTTGTATAGGCCTGAACCTTTGCTGACGCAATTCTTTGGCTTAATCACCAACTTTTTACTCTAAACCTACATTTTAAAGTAGGGCCTACACAAAGTGGCTGCTTCAGGAACATCTGAATGGCATCCTGGTATTGTTATCAAGCCTGTATTCCCAAACCGTTATCCTCTTGATTTAATATTTTATTTTATCTTTGAATGCAACATAATGAATGTTTGTTCTTTCAAATATCATAATTTTTTTTGCCTCTGGGTGACACCGTGATTACGACTGTTGCCTCCCTTCTCTGGGACCAGGATTTACGTCTCTCCCATGGTTCCATGTATGTGGAGTTTGCATGTTCTCCCCATTTCGAGGGAGGTGAATAGGACTTACCAAAGTGCCCATAGGTACGCCGTGTGAGTTAATGGTATGTGAGTGTGCCCTGCAATGTGTTGGTGCCCCATCCTGGGTTAATCCCTGCCTTCTGTCTGCAGCCTCTGGGATAAGCTCCTGACCCCCATGACCCTGAATAAGACAAGCCGTTACATGGATGGAATTTTACCTCCGTAAAGGCGTGTTTAAAAATATGAGAGCTATGTTTATTGGAAAGATGTCATTTTGGCCTTAAACTATAATTCCGACCACTGGTACAAACAGGCTCACAATGCTTTTCCATCAGTGTGCTTGATTGTGAAGGCTGCTCTAAGTAGTTTTTATTCTTCTTTGTACAGTAACATCCCAGAAAATTAACAAGAAAACTGAATCGTAAAGTTGAGAGCATAATGATGGAAGAGGTGCTTGATTGCGTTTTATTACCAAGAAAACACCCTCATCATATTTAACAAGTCTGATTATACTTCTGAGTTTCCTTATTATAATTTTTTTTCGCAGTCTACTTCAATTGGTCCTGACATTTTCTCAATTTATCTGATGACCTCGTCTCTCTTGCATGTAGGGAAAGGCAGGTCATTTGTACATAGCCAAATGAAGACAACAATTCTGACATTTAGAGGTCTACTTCAGAAAACAGATCTAAATGGTATGACTTAAAATGACTCAAGATTTCTCTGAGGGTGGACACACTTTATACGTTCTTCTATTCTGTAAGGCCCTTGAAAAACGATACTGCAGTCCAGCTTCCACATTAGAATGATTTATAAGACTGCTTTAATTGTGCATTGAATGGGGCTAAGAGTGGTTCTCAGTGGACCTATCTCCATGGTCCCAGTGGACTTATTTACATCTACATTAGCAAAGATTAGGCATAAACTCCAAAGCTAGATAGCAGTATGGAGAATGTGCAGTAATCTGTACAAATAACTAAAAGCAGTAGTACATCCTACTTGATACTAGTGTTTGTGTTTCTGTATCATTCAGTTGTACATCCAGACTGCCACGCTCACCATCTCCATGAACCTCAGCGCATCTGTGGCCCTGGGACTGCTGTACATGCCCAAGGTCTACATCATAATCTTCCACCCTGAGCTGAACGTCCAGAAGAGGAAACGCAGCTTCAAGGCAGTTGTCACAGCGGCGACTATGACATCACGTCTCACCCACAAGCCCAGCGAGCGGCCCAACGGGGAAGCTAAGACAGAGCTGTGTGAGAATGTCGATGCTACCAGTAAGTGAACTGGGTGTGAGGGCTGTCTGAGTTTCACCAGTTCTGGCTAGAAAATTCTAGTTCATATAGTCATGTGGAACAGCGGTCAGATTTGTGTTGGCAATTGACCTAGTTAACTACGCCTTATCCCATTGTGACTGTGCCATTTTGATAGTCAACGACCTTGGAAATTCTCCTCACCAGATTTTTTTCCCTATTGATTTTCCCCCTCAACTAACAATTATTATTTTTTTTACTATTAAACATCTAACAGTTTAGAAGGTAGTTTTTCCTTGAGGCAGTTTTATATTAGTGCCCTAACCCCCCGTAAATGTTGCTCAAATGTAGGGTCACCTTGTGGCTGGAGAATATTCCAAGAAGCACTGGAAGAGAGGCAGAACCCACATGCACACACACGTATGTGCAGGCAAGTTAGACACACCAGTCCCATGTTTTTGGACTGTGGGAGCAGTGTTGGGGAAGTTACTCACAAAAGATACAGGTCCAGAAAGTCTCTGGAAATTAGAGGTCCAGGAAGTACAAATCCAGACCAAGGTTTTGTTTCAACCAACCAGTTGAGTACAGTATACATAGTCACAGTCACAGAGAAATTGGTCTGGATTTGTATTTTCTGGACCTAAACTTGTCTGTAATGGATTACTTTTGTGAGTAACTTCCCCAACTCTTTGTGAGAGGAAGCGATCCACCCATTTGACAACTTTCACCATCACCCCCTCAGTAACACTGGAGCCCACCCGACATACTCAAATGCCCACCCCAGGACTGCATCTTGGTAACCTCAAGTGATGTACCCACAATCCTCTGGGACCTTAATGCTATACAGTATATTTGTTATTATATTTTCTCAGAAGAATAACTGACTTCTCAGTGGCTATGACTATATTATTGCCTTAAGGAATATACTTACACTTACACTTATACTTATACATACTAAAGTCAGGGCGTTATATTCTTACTGCACAAATAATTTAAAAAGAATGTCATCTTGAGTCAGGGTCATCCACCTGCCAGTCACTTGCACTGCTTCTGCTGGGCTACAATGCCATTTTCTAACTTCCTGCACTAGAATAAGCAATATAATGACTGCATCAGTATTCTGTATCAGATTTGGTCTACCGTGATGGTTGATGGGGGTATGGAGTCATGTTTTCATATCAGTTTTACAGTGATGTGTCTGGTCAAGGTTTGACTTTGACAAGGTTTGAAGTCGTGTGCAAATCTCCTCCGATTCTGTGCATTCTGTTTGATCACGGTTCTTACTGCAACAATGGCACTACATGCTTATTCAGACTAGAGCATCCTAATTACTAAATCTTACATCACTAAATAATTACAACAATTAGTAATGCTTCAAAATACAGGTGTATCAGAAATGGGGTATCTAATTTGCCTCTCACTTTCCAGTGAGTTGATTTAAGATCATAGGTGCCAGGGGTATATACAAGGGCGGGGCCACAGGGGCACTGACCCCAGCTGATTAGTCCCTGGAGTTACCCCTCCCCTGTCACTCAGTGCCTCAAAGCATATCATTGGCTAATGATAAAGGTGGCCCATGATTGGTGCTATGCAAATCATTTTTAATTCCTTGATTCTGGTGCCATCCAGTCAAAATACACGTAGATCATATTTAAATAATTAAGAAAATAAAATCTAATCAGAAGTGCTTTGGATACCTTGGAAGGTCATCGTTAGAATAGTGTCTAATCTTACAATTCATGAATCTGTGAGGCGCTGACTGAAATTTTCAGACACATTAATTCTCCACTCAGTTCTTAGTTCAGACGCATATGCAGCATGTAATTTATTCCTGTTTTAAATTCCACTTTCCGGCCTTAATACTGGAATTTATGCTAAACATGGAGAGTTTATCTGCTTAGCTAGTTTGCTGAGAGTGTTACATGGGCAATTGTGACACTGTCAGATGCCCCATGCCCCATAATAAAGCAAGCCCCATATCTGATTTTCACTTGGTGAAGAACGCCTCTCAAATAGTTATCTTCACAATATTTCCACACAGGAATGATTTCATCCTGATGAATAGGGAACTTCAGCTGGTGGATTAAGTGCCATACAGAGAATTACTTCTGCCATTCTGCTTTACAGTCTTTATTTTTCAGAAGGTTTTGTAGTTCTTAGTCACATTCTGCCCCAAAGATATACATTTAAACCTTTCTATGAGCAGGATGAGTGGTCTGAAGAAGTTAGCGGTATGCACATTTCTATGAATTCTTTGGGCTGGGAACCCACATACAACCGTGTATCCCAGCCTTGCTAGTGCTTATATTTACCCAAAAAACAAGCCTTAACCCTGTTTGTCCTCTTTGTGCTGTTTCTCGAGTGATGAATCGCTCTCGTTTTCCCGTGTGTTTCTGGGAAAATAAAATATTTATGTCTCTGTGAGCATCGCTTTTGGATTTTTTTTTTTACATTAAATATTAAAGCGGTTAAATATTCATCGCCTGTAGATATGAGTAGTGCCTGTGTTGGGGGCTGGTGGAGCTGCTCTGTGTGTGTTGCATGTGTGTTGGAGGGGGGGGGCATCCTTATCGGGGGCCCCGGCCCCTTGCGCTGAGCCCCTGGTCAGACAGTACCATCGGGTGCGCTGCTGACACAGCCTTCCTCTATCCCCTCAGACTGTACCATCGTACCCACAACCATCTGGCTGTCTCTCAAACCCCACCCCGCTCTCCCTGAGCCCCCCTTTTACACAGCAGGCGGTGACATTTCCACACGAGCAGCTCTGCGTGCGTGAACGGGCCCACAGGGAACTGCTCTCATCACTCATCGCTGTAACACAGAGCAAAAAACATCATTAGAATTTATTTCTAATGAGCTGGAACTCCTCATGTGCTCTTATAGCTACCTGCTTTCTATAACCTGACCGGTCCTAATGATCTCAGAGCTTCTCTACTTCTACAGTCGACTTTGGTCAGCGTAATTGCATAATAAAAGGCGTGTGACGAAGAGGAGGGCGAATGTGGGAATTAATAGAAGCTGTTTTTTTTCCCATGAAAAGCCCATCACAACCAGTCGTTAAGTTAGAAAGAATATACCTCAATATTGGGTTAATTATACATAATTATATATGTATATGTATATACATTATATATAATTAAAATGTATTGTTTAAAATATTTAAAAGAAGTATCCCACTATATTTCATTTTAATTTTTAGCTGGAATTATGCTAATGTATGTGGTTTACTGTTAGTACCTTATTACTTTTTTTATGAAGCTGGCAGAGGAGAATCCTCCACAGGAAGGGGGATTGAGGGGGTGAAGCATCAGTGACAGTTATTTAGGGCAGAGGAGGATGGCTGAGTTGGGAGCAAAAAGACAAAAAACCAACTGTAAGAAACTGCCATCCAAGAAACCGTCACACCATCAGCTGTGGTCACCACTTCCTGTCAAGCATTCAGGTGACATAAGCTGGGGAGGCTGTCAGTCATTCAAGGTCGAAATAATCAATCAGCCAAGGCTGCTGGGAGACCTGCACAGCCGTTTGGTCTTCACATTTAATGAGAATGATTTTTTTTTTGCTTCGCCGTACAGTATTTTGCTGAAGTTTCATGAGTGGTAACAGAATTTCTGGGACAGATAGATTCTAATTAGGTAGAAGACGACAGCAAGCTGGATCCTGGAAACCATAATGTCACCCCGTCTTTGTGATGGATTTTTAAACCCACAGAACAGGAGAGAACAATCATAGCGATTCAGTGTTATTGCCTGCAAATTCAGCAGGATTCAGAATTTTATTTGCATTTTAGCGTAGTACTTATCTTGGCATTGCATGAAATTATTGATTTCCTGATGCCTGTCTTGTAGAGGTCACATTTTCTTAAAACAAAACGTGGCTACCTGTTTACCATGGGCATTTATGTATTCTCCCATCTGCTCTGGACATCTCTTGGCAACAGTCTCTCGTGCTTTCGCTTTTATTATTATTATTATTATTAGTTTATTTACTTAAATTAATATTTTCAAATTTTGGTATTTTTGTCCGTGCTTGAAATTATCTCGGTTTCAAAGGACATGGTAGCACAAAAGCAATGAAATATTTCCCCTTCACAGAATACCTAACAAAAATGAACAAGTGTATTAACAAGTATTAATATTATTATCATGCAGTACAGCATTATTATTTACTATATGAGAGTATACCAGAACACATCTGTGGATTACTGCACTTCAGACCATTTCAAGGATTCTAATAGTTTGAGGTGAGTCACTGGAGACAGATCAAGTAGTGTAAGTACAAACTGTGTAGGACCTTCACCTCTACTTGCTGACTTAATATATTTTGTTACTACTATGACCATGAATATCAGATAGTAACCTTCTGGGTCACTGACAGTCATTTGATTAGAAGACTGCTTTGGAGGTATAAGAAGCTGAGCAAATCTCATCAAACCAATTACCTTTAGTCTCTGCTGTCCCTGTTGTAGAGAGATATTCTTCCTGTACGGGGTCTACATTTAGTTAGCCCTCCTGCTAAGCTGAATTAGGATTCCTGTTCTTCCTGCTGAACAGTTAATGTCCTTGAATATGAGGCATGTCTAACGCAGGGAAGCCTCCAGTGAGGGCTGCGTTATGTAATAAGGTGCACAGCACAACTGAAGATGTAGGAACAAAGGAACAATAATGTGACAGTGATTTGGAAAAAGTATAAAGGGCAGTAACACACACATATGATGCAAACGCAGGTCAGTGACAATGGATTTGGTCGACATAAAGATGACAGTACTGAAAGGGTGTTTAAAGACAAACTGAGGCAGATGGGTGAATTTTCACTAGTGTAGGAATCGGGGAGTCTGTCAGGCAGCCCTTTGCTCCCGTCACTGCCTCCGTCTGCCTCCACCCCCACCGACGTCATGTTGTGTTTTTTTTCATGCTCTGCAGCTGGTTCGCGGCTTGCCGTGCCGCCCTTCAGACTCTCAGCGAATTCTGTTTGGAAGCCCATTAAGACGTTTATAGAGCCGCTTACTCAAGACACGAGCCCGGGGTCGATTGGGAGGCTAATGGCTCCTGTGATGTGTTGCATGGGGAGGGGGGGGGGGGGTTTGGACGATCACATGAGATCTGTAATGCTGTTCAGCTGGCCTCTAAATAAACACTTGTCAGTTGTGGGGGAAAAAAGTCCAGGTATGAACGTCTGCTTTTGTGGCCTTGCCTCTGCAGTTTCTGTAGAGGAAGTCAATTATTGGAACAATGGGTCTGTCACAGGCATTTTAATATTCATACTGGCGAAGTGTATTAATAGCAATTAACTGTCACGCTAATGTTTCAAAAACATCAGACCAGGATTTTCCACATGCGTGTATGAACACGTTATTTGAATTCCTAGTTTCCTTTTTTTACTAAATGACCTTACTGGATGTAGTTTTCTGTGAAATGCAAATGCTTTGTCATTATGGGAAAATAAGTGGTAATTTGAGGCATGAGTCTATTAGTCTCAGAAAGAGGCATTGAATGCATTAGCTGCAGGTCAGAAGGTCTTTTACTGCGTTGTAGTGCTGAAGGGTTTCATGGAGCTTGCTTGACAATATATCCTGTAATAAGCAGTAATCGCTTTCATTTGCAGAGTGAATATAGAACAGCCCCAGTTACCGAATTCCAGGACGTTTAACATGTTTCCTAGCAACTGACCAAAAAAAAATTCTCTGAAGTGGTTTGGAACTCTGCCCTTGGTAACTTTCTGCTTGTGTGGGTTGGGAACCTCCTCATGAATTACCAACATGCACAGTCACAGGTAACAAGAAAAAATTAAATTACATAATTTCATGTTTCTTGGAGGCCACTGCTCAGTAAGTAACATGTTAAGCCAGGTTATGATGGTCCATGTTATGATATTTAGACTTTACGATGGATATTTCCATCGTGTATGGGTATTCCCATCGTATATTTATTTTAAAAATTTACATTACATATTCAGCACTTCAACTCATGATAGGTTTATCAGTGCGTAATTCCATCATAACCTGGGAAGAAATCTCTGTAAGCAGAAGACAAGGCTGAAACCTAATATTGGATAACCATGATCTTTGGGTCCTCAGGTAGCACTGCATTAAAAGCAGACACGATTCTATTGGAAATCACTGGCTCAGGAACATTTCCAAAAACCATTATCTGTAAACACAGTTCATTGCTGCATCCACTGCATCCACCAGGCAAAGCAGAAACCATATCTAAATATGATCTAGAAAAGCAACTTCCCTGGGCCCAAGCTCGTTTAAGTTTAAAACTGTCCTGTGGTCTGACGAATAAAATTTTTTGAAAATAATGGACACTGTATCCTCCCGACTGCAGAGGTGTGCTTCCATCCGGCTTGTTATCAACAGACAGCTCAAAAGCCAGCATCCATGATGATATAGTGGTGCATTACTGGCCATGGCTTGGGTAGCTTGCACATGTAGGAAGGCACCATTAATGCTGAACAATATATACAGGTTTTGGAGTAACATATGCTGCCATACGGACAACGTCTTTCTCTGAGAATGCTAAACCACATTCTGGGTGTATTACAGCCGCAGGACTCCATAGTAGAAGAGTCCAGGTGCTATACTGGCATGCCTGCAGTCCAGACCTGTCACCCACTGAAAACATTTAGTCCATCATGAAATGAAAAATATGACAAAGGAGACCCCAAACTGTTGAGCATCTGCCTCCTCAGTTCCCAAACGTTTTCAGAGTTTGGTTAAAAGAAGGGGTGTGAAATACAGTGGTAAATATACCCGTTCCAACTTATTTGAAAGGCTTTGCTGCCATCAAATTCGAATTGACCATATATTCACCATAAAACAAAAATTTGTTTCATCATTTGTTGTCATTTGTTGTCACCGTGAGAAGAAAAGCGACCTACTAGGAAGTCACGTCAAGGCCCCAGCATACTCTCCGAGGAAGGAGGCCCTGAGGCAGCCAGTGCTGGGAGCCCCAATTGAGTTCCACCTCCACTGATGCTCCTATCTTGCATTTTATCAGAGACCAGCCATGAGTACAAAATACTTATTTATTTATTCATGTATCTTTCCCTTGCTGTTATTTTGTTCTTCATTTGAATATGCTTTTAATAATTAACGTGTCATTATCTAGGAGAATGTATCTCTGTTTTCTTTCTGATGGTGCCTTTATTGGGTTTTGGTGACTGGAAATTCCCCCCCCTCATCCCCGGTGCTCCAGTCCCACACAGCCACACATCTTCCCAAACGTCATCTCACTGTTCTCGTTCTTCACACCTCTTCCCTTTCAGTTTTTGTGTGTCACTGCTGTTCTTTTTGCATTACTATGATATTGTTGGTCATGGATTGATTTAAGAAGAGAATGCAAATATGCTTTATTGTTTCTATGTTTCAGTAAATCATATCAATGACAATTAGCCAGTGTGGCTGTTATTGTGTATGCTAAAATCAAAATATAGGATATATATATATATATATATATATATATATATAGAATTCCTTAATTACCTACTGTT
>JAODKM010000099.1:18991854-19012461 GCA_026780845.1 Petrocephalus sullivani | reverse complement strand
CTTGGCACACCTATCCTTGGCCAGTCTGGCCCATTCCTCTTTGCATATGATGCCACAGGCTTGGCACACCTATCCTTGGCCAGTCTGGCCCATTCCTCTTTGCATATGATGCCACAGGCTTGGCACACCTATCCTTGGCCAGTCTGGCCCATTCCTCTTTGCAGCACCTCTCAAGCCCCATCAGGTTGGATGGGAAGTGTCGGTGCACAGCCATTGTAAGATCTCTCCAGAGATGTTCAATCAGATTCAAGTCTGGGCTCTGGCTGGGCCACTCAAGGACATTCACAGGGTTGTCCTGAAGCCACTCCTTTGATATCTTGCCTGTGTGCTTAGGGTCACTGTCCTGCTGAAAGTCGCCCCAGTCTGAGGTCAAAAACGCTCTGGAGCAGGTTTTCATCCAAGATGTACATTGCTGCAGTCATCTTTCCCTTTATCCTGAATAGTCTCCCAGTTCCTACCGCTTAAAAACATCCCCACAGCATGATGCTGCCACCACCATGCTTCCCTGTAGGGATGGTATGAGAGGTGCCTGGTTTCCTCCAAACATGACGCCTGGCATTCACACCAAAGAGTTCAATCTTTGTCTCATCAGACCAGAGAATTTTATTTCTCATGGTCTGAGAGTCCTTCAGGTGCCTTTTGGCAAACTCCAGGCAGGCTGCCATGTGCCTTTTACTAAAGAGTGGCTTCCGTCTGGCCACTCTACAATACAGGCCTGAATGGTGGATTGCTGCAGAGATGGTTGTCCTTCTGGAAGGTTTTCCTCTCTCCACAGAGGACCTCTGGAGCCCTGACAGAGTGACTATCGGGTTCTTGGTCGCCTTGGTCAGCCTTATCTCCCTGACTAAGGCCCTTCTCTCCCGATCGCCCAGTTTAGATGGCCGGCCAGCTCTAGGAAGAGTCCTGGTGGTTTTGAACTTCTTCCACTTATGGATGATGGAGGCCACTGTGGTCACTGGGACCTTTAAAGCAGCAGAAATTTTTCTGTAACCTTCCCCAGATTTGTACCTCGAGACAATCCTGTCTTGGAGGTCTACAGACAATTCCTTTGACTTCATGCTTGGTTTGTGCTCTGACATGCACTATCAACTGTGGGACCTTATGTAGACAGGTGTGTGCCTTTCCAAATCATGTACAATCAACTGAATTTACCACAGGTGGACTCCAATTAAGCTGCAGAAACATCTTAAGGATGATTAGTGGAAACAGGGTGCACCTGAGCTCAATTTTGAGGCAAAGGCCGTGAATACTTATGTAATGTGATTTCTCAGTTTTTCTATTTTTAGTAAAATGGCAAAAATCTGAAGTAAACGTTTTTCATGTTGTCATTATGGGGTTTTGTGTGTAGAATTTTGAGGGAAAACATGAATTTACTCCATTTTGGAATTTTGGAAGGCTGTCACATAACAAAATGCGGAAAAGGGAAGCGCTGTTAATAATGTATGACCGCATGTATAATAAGGCATCAGTGTCAATTAGTGATGTAATAGTTAGCTGTCAACAGGCATGTGGAGGGAACTTTTTGAGATTCTATCAAACAGGCAGAATTTCAGAATTTCCTGAGGTCTCCCCCACTACCCATCCCTGCCCCCCCCCCGTACACAACTACATTATGTCATTATAGTTGGGGGTCCATAGCTTCTGTCTATTTTTATTACATGGGCCCTGGTACAGTACATTTACACAGATTAGACCCCAAGACGCTCTTCTTAGCTGTTAACTCAATACACAAGTGACTTTTAATTAAGTCTTTATTAAAACTGCAATTAACAGAGATAGAATGTATGTGACCTATTAAATAATCACAAGACTGATTTGTAACATGCTTTCCAGTGCAAAAGTGAGGACCTTTCCCTTGCTATCGCTTCACAACACAAACACACAAAAATACACATTAACAGTATAAAACATTTTAAGCAGTCAAGGCTTTCAGACACACGTCGGACCGTCTGCTCCAGGCAGGCGAATGCTAAGTAGAATTAAATAATCCAAAACCTGATGTATCATATTAGAACAGCAGGAGCTGGTCATATAACCAACCCTATCACCACGCTGGACTTACAGTGGGATTACATCGATCAGACACTGAAAATGATATTGCCTAGGAGAAAATGCATGTGATTTTCTCCGGATCCATTGTTGTGTTACATACTGGTATAAAATTACTTACTTAGCATAATTCAATAATATACACAATATTTTATATAGTCGCACGATACTGCCTCATAATCACGAGCTTTTACGGAAAAAGTGCAAAAGGTAGACAGAGGAGACACTCGACACTGTAAAGAAACAGCAGTTCGTAAGAAAAAGGTCACTGTGCCTGTTACCATAAGCATCATTAATTACACTGTATTGTTAAACAATACTTCAAAAAATGTTTATATCATCTTAACCACTCCATTTGGGAGTATTACGGAAGAACCCAATTTGTGAAGTTTTAACTATTCCAGAGTCTTTCTGGAACATCCTGTCACGTGCTGACACATTTATCTTACAAAATACAAGTGTCTTCCGTAGAAGACAGTTTGGTGTGAGTTGTGTGCTAGTAAGACGGGATAGGTTAAATGGTGATGCACCCCTCAGAAGTGTTGGTGGGCGTAGTCGGGGCATTTGAGCACATCGTACTTCAGATAGCCCACCCGATCCACCTGCCGGCGTGAGTTCATCCTCCAGTAGAACCGATCCCGACAGAAATAAATGTTCCCTGAAAGAGATTATAATACCAGGTTTTTATCCAGGTTTACTAGCAGACACAGTAAAAAATTATGAAAGATGACAACATCAGTCTGCCTGCATCTATGCAAAAAATGAGCACATTTCAAAGAAGTGTGGTGATAGGTATCTGCTCATGGTGTCGCTCTTCAGTTTGCAGCCTGCTCACCCTTGTACAGGAAGACGTCATGAGCGTCAACCGGAACTCCTCCAAAAGTCAGGTCTGTCAAGCGGGGGTAGCCCTTGTCGATCATCTGTGCTTTCACGTCCAGTCTGGAGGTGGTGGAAGAAATGCATTGATTGACTAAACCTGCAATGCTGCTTCTGTTTCGGAGATCGCGGCTGAAAGAACAGCAATACTCGCATGAGAGAAGACACCTGACGCACCTCCAGTAGTTCTCACCACTAAACAGCAGCACTTTGCCTTTGGCCCGCTGCAGAGCTCCCTCCACTTGCAGTATGTTGTCCGGCAGGCCCAGTTTTTCCAAGCTACGGGGGCCCAGAACATTTATTCCCGTGTACACCCAGAAGCGTCGGCCTGAGAAACACAGAGGAGCCCGTCAGTCTGGAGAGGAAATGCAGCTAGATGCTCGGGCCAAGAACCGAAAGCATGTTCCACAATACCTGAGAAGAAGTACAGCTTCTTGGTGAGCACATCTTGGAAGGCAGAGTCGATGGTGGGCGGCAGGGCTGGCCACGTCTCTGATATGGAATATGGGCCTCTAATTTCACCTTCCTTCTGGGAGGACAACCTCCAGTATTGCCTGCAAAGGCAGAATATTTATGGAATGACACCACTGGAGCATTGAACTCTTCTTCTTGAGTCTTGTGTTCTGTCACAGTGTTAGCTGATCTTACCCATTCTTGAAAAGATGCAAGTCTCCCTGGATTTCAGTGATGCAGTCGAACTTGTCTACCTTGCAGGCATCCTGAGAGGGGTCAACCGGCTGTGCAGTAGGGGAGTCGGTGATGGGAGTGGCTGTGGTTTCCAGTGAGTCTTCAGTGGTGACGGGTATGATGGTTGTGGTATTAGGAGGTGAGGGGCCAGATTTGCCTCCTGAAAGACAGTTGCAGTTGCAAAATTAACATAAAAGCATATATATTACAAAGACTGTGACAGTTCATCAAAATTTACCTGAATAGAGTATGGAAAATGCACAGTAAGCCATGCTTCTGTTGTTTTCATTAATTTCACAGACACTTTCTTCCTAAGTGATGTACATTTTCGCGAAAGCAGGGTCAGACTGTCCTTGGAACAACTGGGGGTTAAAGACCCAACAATCGAATCCCTCTGCTGATGCTGAGATTGGAACTGGTGACGCGGTCACGTGTGTCCCAACCCACTGAGTCACACACTGGCCCCAGACATATAGTTGAGGCCTCTTACCATAGAGGGACTGAATGCCTTGGATGTCGTCTCTGTCCAGAGAGAAGTCCTTTATGTAGTGGTACATTGGAAACATAAGGGCCTCTCTGATGTTAGAGTGCTCCAAACCAAGGGCATGTCCAAACTCATGGGCTGCCACCAGGAACAGACTGTATCCTGAGAGACAAAGTGCGATATGCGCTCATGCCCCGAAGGACCAATCACAGAGAAGAAGGCATGGGATGGTATTGTCTGGGTCACTCACCTTGGTCTGAGCAGAAGCCCCACTGCATGTCCTTGTCATAATTCTCTGTGGTTGCACACCACAGTTTACCATCGCCCCGGCCATCGCTGGTGCAAGAATGGTATTTCTTCTTCATGAACGTGAAAGGGAAGTGACACGGCTCCCCTTCTGCGTTTCCACCAGTCACAGCAGTGTCTGTGATAGGTAGAAACTGTGGTGACCATGCGTTTCCTCCAGGTGGCAGTGTTGGGAAGTTTAATGAAATGCACTTTCTGGATAATACTCAACCTCGATGATAATTCACAACTGTAACAGGCTGAAATGAGTGCCATTTGCATCGGCCCAGAAACATAAACTCACCTCGTTTGGGGCAGAAGCCATACTTCTTGTCAGTGTCGAAGTTGCTAGTGGTAGCGCACCAGCGGTACCCATCACTGCGGCCTTCAGTCGTGCAGCTTTTGTAGGTCTCCCCGAGGAAGACAAAGGGAAACTTGCAAGGGGCGCCATCACTGTTCCCGTCAATTGTGTACAGATCTGAAGAGATAAAATTATGAGCGCCTCAAAATCCGCCAAGGCTGACTGTCGGCGGATGGCAGAGCCCACAGAAACTCGACTGAGCTGCATGTTGACTTTCACTTACATTCACTGGGGCAGAAGCCATAGAGATTATCTTTGTCATAATCAGCTGTGGTGGCACACCAGGGCAGATTGTCGGAGCGTCCCTCTGTCGTGCAGCTGGAGTACGACTTTCCCTGGAATGTGAAGGGGAACTGGCACATAGCTCCTTCCGCATTGCCAAAGCGAGTCTTCACAGCTGCAGTAGAGAGAGTAATGAGATGATATGAATTGTGCTTTTTTAGCGTATTGCCACTAGAGGGCAATATTCTTCTTTTACTTTTTTACATTCACCTATAATTCGAAAGTCCTTTCATCTTTACTATCTTGTTTGCATTTTGAAAAGGTTATTCAATGCAACACGTAATGGTGTTAAATGCCCACTCACCAGGGCCAGTGCCCAGGGTCCAAAACTCATCATCATCAAAGTGGGCATCACCTTGCATACCCTCCCCAGGGGGGTAGGCATGAGCCAGGAGTCCATCCTTGCCATCAAAGGGGTAGGGGTCCCCGTGATCTGGAACAAATGCACCCCAAGAATGACAACCCAGTCTCCATGCATTCCAGGAACCCTTAACATGTGACTGACTGCTATCGGCTGGACGAGCCTTACCCTTTATCCCAAAGGACACCATGATGTCTGCTGTACCATCATACAGACGTGTGAATGTCAGTGGAGTGACATCACTCCATACTTTGAAGGCACGAGCGAAGGCGTCATCGATCAGCGACTCGTCCATATCTGGTGAGTAGTTCAGGACCCTGCGGAGCACAGTACCGTCCCGCATTTTGTTAGGTCAGAATCAAAACCAGTGCAGTTAATACATTCAAGTGCTTCTCCCATCCTACCTGTATGTGATGTCTGTGTGGTCCCATTTGAGGTTTCCCTCAAAGGTCTGGTAATTTCGAACATCTGGAACACCACAGCGAGGCATTTTCATGGCATTGATGGTAGCTACATCCAGCTGGCCTGTCTCCTCCAGGCCAAAGTTCCTTTGCAGCTGCCTCAGGGCTTTGGTTGTGGACGTTGACATTGGCATTTTGCTGCGATGTTGAACGTTCATGTAACCAAAGCGCTCCAAGTATCTCTGCAGGAAAGCAAAGTATGCTTACTCAGATCTTCAGCAGTGTGCTGTGCGCAGGGCCCGCAAAATGCAGCGGTGGGTGGGGGGGGCGCTGATGGGGGGCCATGGACCGCAAAGCGCGTCTGAACCGGGGGGCATAACCCAAGCTCAAGGTGTGCCCATTTATCCGAAGGGGGGGCATGGTATGACTTTATTTTTATTAAATTATATGTTGTATTGTATTTTATAAAATGTAATATATTATTTATATATAATTTGAATTGTATATATTTTTATTAAGTTTATTAATATCAGTTTAGTGATGCTCCAAGAAATACCCGGGCATGCGTGCCCCCCCTAATTCTGGTCCATGGTTGCCCCCCCCCCCCCAATTCTGGTCCATGGGTGTCTTGGGTGTGTCCCTTTGGGACCTACAGTGGCCACACTTATCTTTCCAGAGCAATCAGTCAATTTATGGGCAGCTGGAGTTAATTTAGATGAAGTTCGTTAACCAAAAAAACACAAAAAACCCAACCCTCCACTAATGCATAGGCTCACCACAAGGAAAAGTCTTTTTTTATTAGCAAGTACATTAAACTATATTTAGTAAAAATAAAGATATTGCATTCTGTGCCAATAAACTGACAGGCTGCTTGGTTTTGTAGGGCGAGTAAACTTTATTTTAAGTCTCTTTAACAATAAGTCTTTAACATGACTGGTTGGTAGCGTCTCATTCTAGTGTTTTGTTCATCTGTCTTCAAACACAGCGTTTCGAGTTATTAGAGCCAGAGATGATGCTGCGATATGGAGTTCAGTGTGAGTTAGAGGCCCTTCTCATTATCTATGTCTAATGAGTGACAGGAAAGGTGGAGGTGAAATTATTATTGGATTGCGGTGGTGAAACTAGCACCATCTGTTTACAGTCAGCTCTTTGTGTGAGGCATATTGTGAACATAATATTGTCTCTGGTATTGTCAGAATTACAGCACATTGAATAGGTAATTGTCGCGATGAGCCGCAACCCTGACCAGGATAAGAAATTTTAGAGATGGATGGATTTTGTGATATTTCAAAGTTTTATTAGACTAACCTAATACCATGGCAGATTCTCTTCTTTTATAAGGAATCCCTTCTTTTAATCTGTAGTTTTCTAACTGGCTGTTTAATTAAAGATTACTGGTGATGTGCAGTTGGTCAATTGGAACGCTCAACCTCACAGAGGGGACAACTGCATTGGGGGGGGGGCAGTGCAGTAAAGGACAGAACAGCAGTGTAATAAAAGACAAGATAGTGTAAGAAATCGTAGTAGCTGAAGAAAGAAGGGAAAAGCAGAGCAGAAGGTGACTGAGGGGCCGAGCGCCCCCCCCAGCTGTGCCTTAATAGCCAGTCGTTTCTTCAGGGTGCCATACTGGCAGCTAACATAGAGATTCTTTATACAGTTTAATTTTCAGACATTCCTTGGCATTAATAATAACTTTCATGGCAACAATTTACTTCAGGAGGCACAAAAAATGTAGCAGTATTTAATGTACTAATTAACCAGAAACTAAGTGTTAGGTATGTGCTGATTGCATTTCCATCCTTAAGACCGGTTTGTGTATTTCATGCAGTTACTATAGTGGTTCCTGATTTGTTCTTGAGTAGTAGCTGAGTTTCTAAGTTACCTGTTCGCCCTCGAGTAAAGTGTTACTACTTTCATTAAGGTTATGTACACGTAAGTAAAGTTAACAGAGTCCGTCAACATCATAAGATTGTCTGAAATGCATAGGGTGCTCTAGGGAGCTTTGTGCACTGAGAGCACTATCAAGAAATCAGACGGGTAACATTTAGGGTACTCACATTAGCCAGCTCCTCGTCAGTCATGTTCCTTGTGATGTCCCCAGGGAAGGTGACGAAGACCGGCGTGAGGGGTCTCCCCAAGCCCAGGGAACAAGCCCCGAGGATGAGGAGAGCAAAGTAGGCAATCTTCATACTCAACGCGGATGAGCAGGACAAGAAGGTGTGACGGCTCCTCTTTTTTTGGTGTGAGTTTTGCTCCTCTTCTGTGTCCCGCTTATCTAAGCAGATGTTCCTCCTGGTCTTCTGAGCCACTGGGGCAGTATTTATATAGTGTCTTAGTCACTTAGCCCTTCCTTGTGTCAGTAGCCATGCCCACTGTGTGGGATTGTGTAAAAAAAACCTGAATATTAGAGGGGCTTTCCAAGTGTTTGTTTAGTTTGTTCAGGTGTTGAGCCTTCATATTGAAGAGGGTGGGCTCTGGCAGGCAGGGATGAGGGACATTAGCTGAGTAGCAAATTAAGAAGACAGGAAGCATTGAATTCTGCCTGGTATATACTCCATTTGATATGACACACTTTTGGAAGTGAGTGAAGACTGAAAACTGTTAATGACATAAGGTGGAAATTAGCTTGAAATTCTAATTTACTTAAACTACCATTCCACAGTGTCATTGAATGTAACCATGAATGATTTGGTGAGACATCTGTTTGACTAAAAACAGCCAGGGGACACTGTGGATGCCTGTGTGTATGTGTGTGTACATACTTGCATGACTACAGGAACAAATTGCATGCCCTTGTCACTGTTAAATGGACAGGGGGATACAGTGCAGCAATCATCTTAGGTGTAGGGTGTACAAGGTGGTACGGGACACTGTGAAGAGACACATTCCAGGAACTTCAAGAAAGAAATAGGAGTGTTAACATTTTTAAACATTCCTGTGTTCATATTCCCACAATGGCCATCAGCCAGCTATTGCCACATACTGCTGCTAGATCATTTCTAGTTAAAGGCTTTCCAAAACCCAAGAAACGTCATTGACAGTGATCTCATTAATTAAAAAACAAAGTCTGCCGGTCTTGCAGGTGCAGCTGCAGTTCTTTACTTTGTATGTTTTTCTGCCCTAAACATTTTTAATATAAATTTTAACTGTCCATCCCATCTCATGCCACTCGGACTATGTAGACACACAAATTCACAATGGAGTAAGTTAAAAAAAAAAAAAAAGTAAGGTATTATGTAAACAGCGGTTGGGAAATGCGGATAAACCTTGCGATACTCTGTTTCTGACTTGGCATTCGGATGCTGTGACTTGAAGGATAGTTTGTGACAAAATCACTAGTATAGTGATGCAGCAGCAGGAGGAAGATGATGAAAGTGAATGAGGACACCAGCCACTTGTGAAATATGCTGATCAATTAACGAACATCCAAATGACTGCAGGAAATATCTGATATACTATATATGTTACATATGGAGACTTTTTGATATAGATTTTGTTTAGGTCAAATAACAAAAAGGCAGTCTGCAATCAGGAATGTGGTTACTTTGTACAGGAGCAAAATATGATAGCGCTGAGTGGCTTGAGTGTGCATCCTTGTTACATGTTAAAGTACCTGAATGTGATTTGGGGTAAATCCCCTTTTAAGGGAGGGCATTGCAATCAAAATCCATCCATTCATCTTCTCACCAAATGTGTCTCATCCCAGTCCTCAAGGGCCCCCAGAAAAGTTTTGTGGTTTTGATAATTGGTTTGGTGTCCTGTTATTCAAAACTAAATAAGCAACAGCATTATCTCATGAGTGTCAAGTTCATGCATTTTTTACTTACTGCAATGTCTTCAATCTGAGCAGGTGAATCTGAGTAAACTTGGTTTAAATGTTGTATTGTACTTTCTAATTAATGCAAAATATTCTTTGCGCTTAAAACTTACGCCACGTTAGTCCATTATCTGTGTCTCCCAGTAGGATATTGAGTTTTTGTTTCAATTATATAAGTTCCCTTTGACTTTTTCAAAATATTTACCTACATCAGTGTTTCTCAACCCAGTCCTTTGGGATACTTCTGTGTGCTGGGAGCTGGGAGGGAGCAAAAATGTGAACAAATGCAAATGGGGGATCCCGATGGCTGGGTTGAGAAGTAGTGTTCTAACTGCTTATCCTCATTAAGGGAAACTCGGAGCCAGCCCCAGCCAGTGTAAGGCACAATCAAGAGGTTATAGTACCGGTGTTTTCGGTCAATGTGATAATGAAGAAAAGGCTCACCGCCACAGAATTAGAGAGCAACAAGCGTTTCTCCTACTGATGGTCAAACTAGATAAATATGTTTAGAAAAACAATCCAAACCGAATTCTCGCACGAGATCCACAATTCCCAGACTAACTGTTGCTTTAGGGGAAAAAACACTTTCTGAGCAGAATCAAAATCATCTCTAAAGGCCGTGGCTGTCGGGGGGTGTCCCACAAACAAAGAACATCTGACCACAGGGGCTGTTGTTGATGAAGAGGCTTTTCATGGTCGTGCCAGGAGTGTGACACAAGCCGGCCTCGTGTTTGCCTAGGTTACAAATGCAGATGGAGACCGGTGGCCATTTGCCAAACCCAGAAACCTAGAAACAGTTTGCTGACCCAACATCAACCTCATCACAGGCTTTTCCCGGGAAAATACAGCTGACCACGTACCCCTCTGATCCAACGTCAGTCTCCCAGCCTGAGGTTAAAAACACACTCCCCCAGATATATATATAGAAACTTGTCCTACACATAGTTGTGTTACATGTAAAAAAAAAAAAACTTCTGCCTGTTACTTTTTTAAACAATGACCACAAGATACAATATACTGTATTTAGTGAAATTTATAAACTTATTACCAACTAAAACTCTTAAACATCATTTTTACTATGAAGAACCCTCCGGATGGAGGTGTTCAGCAATAATCCCAAGACATTATGTCCTGCAAATACGGTTGTGGTTAAGAAATGCAAAGGTTGCATAAAGGCATCCAGTTGCTTAAAAAATAAGAGCCGGATCTGGCCGAATCGGCATTGGTTTGGATCAACGCCAATGAGCAGGACAAGAAGGTGTGACGGCTGACCTTGATTGCAATCTAGTTTAAATTGCTGTAGACACTGCAGTCTAGATATATGTATATGTATATATAATATATAATACTAGCTTGAATCAGGTTGGCTAACATCTACATGAAATTGGGATAGGCGGAAAGCAGAGACATTTTATTTCAACATAAGAAAAGAGGAAAAAAGTGAGTGAGGAGGAACAAAACATCAGGCATTTCTGCATCAGCAAGGGCAAGACAAACATACAGGAACAGCAAGACAAGCATACAGGAACAGCAAGACAAGCATACAGGAACAGCAAGACAAACATACAGGAACAGTAAGACAAGCATACAGGAACAGCAAGACAAGCATACAGGAACAGTAAGACAAGCATACAGGAACAGCAAGACAAGCATACAGGAACAGCAAGAAAAACATACAGGAACAGCAAGACAAACATACAGGAACAGTAAGACAAGCATACAGGAACAGCAAGACAAACATACAGGAACAGCAAGACAAACATACAGGAACAAAAGGAGCATGAGATCATGAAGGAAAGGCACCTGGGGCTAGTTAACTAGCAAGATAGAGAAAGCACTTACATACCACTATCATACCCTACATGGACACTGGGACACCTGGGCATTATACCTACAGGACCTTTTGTGACATCCCATTATAAATCCATAGGCATCACTATGGAGCTGCCCCCCCCCCCCTTTGCAGCATTAACAGCTGCCTCTCTTTTGCATCCCATGTGTTCTGTTTTATCATTACACAACTCTTCCCGTCTTTTATCGCCCCTCTGCCAACTTTGTTGAAATGTGTTGCTGGTCTGGAATTCCAGTTGAGCATATATCATTTGTCATAAGATGGAAAGAATTCCCGGATTCAAAATATGTAATTTCCCGGATTCAAAATATGATATGCTGCCTTTGTTGTGCTTTCAACTAACTATGGGTTCATATGATTTGTAAATTGTTGCGTCCATTAAAATTGCACACAGCGTCCCAGCTTTTTTGAGAGCAGGCTGTATGTATACACTGGGGTACAGCAAGAGTCAGGTGGACACAGAGCCACCTGATTGCAGTCCTCTGACTCAGCGTCCTGGAAAGGACGCGCTGCAGCTCAGCCCCCGTCTCACGCAATGTCTGCCTTACTTCCTTAATAAGCCACATTTTTTTTTTTACTTCCCTCTTGATTATGACTGAGACCTGCAAGGTTCTGGACCTCAGTGTATGTTACACAGTGTTTCATGAAGGCTTTCATAATAAATCTCTTCTGCCATTCCCCGTGTCACGTGACTCCAGGCACTTCCCAAAAGATAGAACTGTTATTTAATGTTATTAAGGGTTGTGGTGTGGGCGTGTTATTACCTAGTTATTACCATGCTAGCATTCTCCACTGTTGTTATTTGCATAAACAAAAGGACTTCTATTAAATTTGTTGGGTTGCTCTATTGAGGGAGCATATGGTATCATCATGGTATACTGTGGCAAACTGCTCCCAGGCACATCATTAATAAGAGCCTGAAAATCAGACCAAATGACATGACCCGCTAGTCACAGTGACCGGTAGTTGTTCCAGGCCATCGTCCTTTCATAGGCCTTTTCCCAAAGTGTGTCATCAGCATTTCACCCAAGCACAGGGCAGCGGTGGCCTGATGTTTAGGGCAGCATGTTTGTGATTGAAAGGTTGCTGGTTTGAATCCTCAACCAGCAAAGTACTGCTCCCTGGGTACTAAATGATAACTGCCCACAGCTATGTCACATAGAGGAAATATGCAGAGGAAACAGTTAATCGCTTTCATGAATCCCAAGTGTCCTCTGTCAGATGCCTTACGGCTTCATCACCCCGTCACAATGATTTTCGATGCATAAACAGCCCCTTTTAACAGACGGCGGGATCGTTAAACATAATAAAATCTCTGTGTAATTAAGGCAAAGGATGCAGCGTAAGCAATAAAACGAGGACCCAGAAATAAACCATCAAACAGCTGTGTACAGCACAGGCCCGGCCAAGCACAATCCACACAGCTCCACAGGCAGCTCTTGTGACGTCATCTTGGCCTCTGGAATCAAAGGTATATGGGACAGGTGATGCCGGGGACAGAGGATGGGATCTGTGGGGTGGGAGGTGTGTCTGGGCACTGCCCGTCTGGAACTGCGTGGGAGTACTTATGGCACCAGTTGTGGCCGGACTGGGGGCGGCCCAATCACTGTCACGCAGCAGCCAGACTGGGAGAGACGGGCAAACTATAATGGTGCCTCAGGCTTCGGGTCTGTGTGGTGGCGCCGGCAGACCATCGCAGAGCTGTTTGTAATTAAGATGGCTCCCTTCCGTAGGCTGCAGCGGGAGGCGGGCGGTGCGAGGCCATCGCCCCTTATGAGGCGCCTGTGACAGGCCAGCGACCGCGCTCCAACTCGGAGGATACCGCAGTCATTAAAGTAACAGCCACAAGGCGCGGAGTCCAAAACAAAAGGAGGGAGATCAGCAGCAAAATGACTTTGGCGAGGTCCTTCTGCCCTTATGCTTTGCATTACTATTAGGCAGCCATTTGATGCTCTAACCGGTTTCTTGTCTGGTTGAGACATTGCTGATGAACAGCAGTGCCGTTTAGGGAAGCCTGGATCAGTGGAAGTTTTTATCTGGGCTGCTGGCAAATGGTCCACAGTGGCGTGACCCCTGTCATTCTGCAGCTGGAATTTTCTGGAATAATAATAGGAAATAGGAAAATCCCACTTCCCGAAAACTCATAGCAGTTGAAACCTGCAGGGCCGTGAGTCAAAGCCAACCTAAGCAGTT
Source organism: Petrocephalus sullivani (assembly GCA_026780845.1). NCBI lineage: Eukaryota > Metazoa > Chordata > Actinopteri > Osteoglossiformes > Mormyridae > Petrocephalus > Petrocephalus sullivani. The sequence continues at coordinate 18,998,813 of JAODKM010000099.1, read as the reverse complement.
TGCTGCTCGGACTTGTCGAGGGAAGCGATTCTCGGTGTGTTTGCCTCTAGCTACATGCACCAGAGTGGAGGTGGTCTCCCCACTGGTGGGGGCAAGTCAAGCCAGACCCCGTGGCAACCAGCTCAGCCAATGGCTGCTCAAAATGCAATCATTTTAATAATTATAACCTCTTATGGCTATACTTGATAATTCTCTGTCCTGCTTCCCCTTCCTCTACTGCCATTTTTAGCCAACAGGAGGACGTGGCATTATAATCACTCCTATGCTCAGGCTTCTGTTTAGTAAGAGTCCTGTGACAGGCCTGACTAAATAAAAAAGGGAATTTTTCACATGTAAATGTAAATATGAAACCTCAGTGGTTAAATAGGGTTATAAATGGAATCAGAAGTGACATCATTTCCTTGGTTTAAGAAACCAGCATCACCCTGCACCAACAAACATTGTGACATGACGTTTAGACGAGTGAACCCAAAAAGATGACAGCACATTAGCACATCATGGATTCCTGGGACTCGGTCCCGAGGCCAAAACATATTTGTTCCCATAACGGTTACCTAAAAAATGTTGTTTTTGTTGTTTGTGTGCTGTAAAGCAGTGTCGACTGAAACTATGGCAAATATGTCAGTCATCTAAACGGCAGGAAACCACCCGTCAATCGTGACGTCTAAATAGCATCCTGGCGGCTGCCCAGTCATGCTTAGTGACGTGTGATTGGACAGTCACTGAGGCTGTTGCAGCAGTACTGTTATGGCCATACAGCAGGCAGGCGCTCTTCCCAGCATCGGGGCAACAGAAGATTGCCCCAAGTGACAATAGATTTATTTTTATTGTTGGCTCTCTTGTTAAAAGAGAGCGAGTCTGCGATTTGCTGTCTGTCTGCCAAGTACACCACTAAGCAAGGATCTATAAAATGTTTGTCCTGGCCCTGCAACTTCCCCCCTTCACCCCCGGTCCAGCCCCAATGGGCAAACATTAAATACTGCAAAAAAAGTGATAAAAATCTGAACAAGCTTTCACTTATTCATAGGGTTAATGGCTGAAGCAGTTGGCGTGGTAGCTATTTGCTTTTCCAGGTTCAAGTTGGCCAGCATTTGATTCTTGCTGAGTCTAAATTTAACTCATTAATGGAAATTTGTTGTTTCTCCTGGACAGCCCTGGTCAGAGTTATTGGCACCCCTCAGTCGTGTTATGGTGAAATAACAAATTGTTCGCTAGACATAATTACTGACACCCTTCACTAATATTTGGTTGTAGAGCCTTTGGCAACAATGAAAGCTTCTAAATGTTTCTTGTAGCCACCTATAAGCTCCTTGCATCCGTCTGCTGGTGGTTCCTGCCAGTGTTCCATAGCTATGCATGCTTGCTGGATTCCTTTTTGCAATGGCAGATTTAAGCTCTCTGCAGTCCTTTTCCGGCCAGGACCCATCGCTGGCCAATTTAAAGCCCATCGTTTCCTTTTCTGCCATTCTCTGATACTGTTGGATGTGTGCTTTGTGTGCTGGTCCTGCTGAAAGACCCAAGACGTTCACCTCAAACCTAGTTTTTGGACACTGCATGATACATTTTGCCCGAAAATGCCTTGGTAATCTTTTGATTCCATTGTTCCTTTGGTTACAGTCAATGCCTCCAGTACCAGAGGCAGAAAAGCAGCCCTACAACATGGATAGAACCTCCACCATGTTTTACTGAAGGTAGGGTGATCTTCTCATTATGGACTTCATTCTGTGGCCTATAAATAAACTACTATACTTGAAATGGAATGTTGGTGCGCTGGGTAGGTATGTTCAAATCGCTGTGGGGAGTCCGGTTAGAACTGGTATAACTGCAAACAGAACCTGGATGACTCGAACGTCTTCCAATGAAGTCTCCTTTATTTGGCAATATACTGCAGCAGTTGTAACGTATTACGTGGAAAGTAGTGTGTGTGGTGGTTTTCATGGACGCACACATCCCACGGTAATAAATGGCAGGTTGCAAACTGAAACTATTAAACTTAACTTTAGCACTGGGTCAAGCTATCTACATAACTATTAGTGTGCAGTGTCCAAACATCCCTCTCCTTCTCATGACGCGGGACGCACACGCTCTGCTGGGCGGTAAGCAATGACTCAGTCCTAACGGATTTAAAGGAACAGCCTTTTTAGCAGTACCACAATCCCAAAGAGCTCTACTTTGGTTTCACCTGTCCATAGAACATTATCCTAGAAAGACTGTGGCTTATCTAAGGAATCTTTGCACAGACCAGTCTTGCCTCTTGGTGCCATTCTTTCCATAATGGTGTCCTCCTTGGCCTTCGCCCATGAAGTCCTACTCGGTTTAGCATATAGCGTGTGGTACAGGCAGAAACCACCACTGCAGATTGCTGCAGGTCAGCCTGAAGATCTTTAGATGTCTTGCGTGGTGTGTTTCCCACCATCCACACCAACCATCGCAGAGGATGGTTTTTCGTCTTAGTACCACACCCTGAAAGCGTCTTAATTTTATTACTGTGAAATAGCAGTTCTGATGCTCTCAGACAGCTCTCTCGTCTTAGTCGTTGTGAAATAGAAACTGAAAGCAATCAGTTCCTTTTTATGCAGTAAAACTGTCATTCATTGCTTCATTCAGGAGATTAAGTCAAAGTGAATCTTATTTGTTTCTTAGTTTGTTTCAGAAAATAAATCCGATAGCTGTGTCCAGTATATATTTTATGTCTGTATTTTTTATTTAACTTTATGGAAGCTCTTTGTTCTTGTTGTTATTTTTCAATAACTTTGGACATTGTATTAAATATTCTGATTATACAAAATTGGTTCATTTGCATCTATTTCTGAATGTATTCTACATTCTGTACTTACAGTTGAGGGGTGCCTATAATTCTGACCAGGACTGTATGCTTAGCTGGGTTAGTCATCAGTGGAGTTACATGGAAAGTCCAATATTTAATCTAAGCCACACAGAATGACAGAATATTTTTAGACTGCCTGTTTCTCATTTATATCATAATTTCGCATCCTGTGCTTCACTTGCTACACATATAGAAAATTATATTTTAAAGTTTTCTTCTCTATAATATTTTATGTGTTACATTGAGACTATAGCCCTGTATCAATATAGCCAGTGTCCATAGCAGTTTAACACTATTATCTCTTTTATCCCGGATCACCTTGATTTTTTTCCTTTTTCCCGGCTGTTACAGCAGCATTTTATGCTGTAGCTGGGCCCTAACAATGACTTTAGCCCAGGGGCCTCCACCCACCTAAATCCGGCCCTGCAACGCAGTCACAGGAAATTAGCATTTCATCCTGGGGAGCGTGTCTGGACCACTCTGGACATAAACGTGCCTCACCCTTCCCCCCACTGTACTTAACAAACTCCTATGGCCTTCATAAATGATGTTGCACTGTGAGATTCTCGTTTCTGACCCGGCTTTCTCAACTAACATCCCATTTTAAGGCAGAAGCCCCTTATAACACACATATAAACATGAAGAATTCTTTTCCAGGATGTGTGAGGAAAGGAGACACTCTGCCGTTTTGAAATCAATCTTTAGTCATAGGCAGTGTCTACATTACCAGAAGGCACCAGCTGTGATGGGCTGAGCAGCCTATCATTATTGGCATGCTTTCTTTGGATTTCTGTAGTTCTGCTGCTTGTGAGAAAGGCTCCATGAATGTGTGTCCATGATGAAATATGTATCTATTTCCTGAAGCGAGACAATCAAAACGTAAACAATTGGCTAGTCACAGAAGCAGTATGCTTCAGGCTTGGTTACAGGGCACATTTTTATGCCCATCATTAGGCCACTAGTGTTTGGCACGGCCCGTCTGTAAATTACAGGCCAGTATCTATGTCTCTGGGCAGCAAGCCCCAGACAGCCTGTTTGTCTGAGTGATGTTTATGTGACGCACATTAGACACGCATTGCTCCACTAACCTCAAGAAAGTGATGAAACGAGTTTTCTTACCCCCGTTTTTAGCCGCACCATGTTATTGACCCTCTGTGTTTACAGGCTCGTCACTGTCTCGAGGTGGGGGGCCGGCTTCCATGAAGCTAGCCAATGGGGCGACTTTGCAGTCTTGTCTGTGACATGATTGGGCCTATATTGTTCATACCATTACCGTCCTATAATTATCATTGCAATTCCATTGGCGGGATAAAATGGATAAAACGATGCAACTGACCTTCAATGGCAGAGGCAGTATGCCACTTCTCCTGCCCCGACAGGAGCACGTTCATTAGGGAGGTGAAGGCCGTTTCATTTAGGCCAGAAGACCCAGTCACGGTCAATTGTACTTTTTTTTCTGCTGAGCTTCTAAAATGTGTTAGTCAAGATGAAGATGTTTGCTTATTAATGTTTATGGCTGCCATAGACTGGGTTAGCCCATCCGGGCTGGAGGCCGGGTGAAGGGGCGTAGTCGCAGTAGACTCAAAATGTTACTTTTACTCCTAAGGTCTTACTCTCCAAAATTAGCTCTGACCTCTGTTCTTTTAATAACTCAGCCCACTTTTTTGTTTTCCTGTTTACCCCTTAGAGTCTGGCTTTGCTGAGTCACATTCCTGTCGATCTAAGCTACTAACTTCTGGCGTGTGTATTTTGGTCAGTTCTTCTCTCAGTAACCCACATCTTGCCCACCTTCGCATCTTCTGATCAGCAGTGAGCCATGACTGGTGAAAAAAAAGCCTATTGCTGAACATGCATTCTGGCTCTCCTCCACTTAAAGAAATTAGCTGCGGCTTAGGTAGACAGACCTTCCCGCTCTTATCAAAGTGCCGGCTTCCAGGAATATGTGTAGAAACAAGCACTGTGGTCAGCAGAGACCAGCTCAGCAGCGCCCAGGGGTATTTCCACTGGAGGATCATTGAAAGGAGACAGCTGAGGTGGCTCAGACATTCAGTCCATTTCAATTCAATTCAATTTAATTCAACTAATTCAATTCAATTGATTTTTATATAGTGCCTTTCACAACAGGCTTGCCCCAAGGCACTTTATATGGGTGTGTTGTGATACATTACAACATCATTAAGACAGGATAGAAAGAAAGAAAGAAAGAAAGCCAGACGACAACAGAGGAGAGGAACCAAAAACTCCTAAGTATGAAGAAAAACACTCTGAGGGTCCAAGGTCAACTGGCTGCCCACCCCCCTGGGCATGCTAACATCACTGAGAAAGAAAGCGTGGGCTTGCTATATAAAAGCAAGGTGTAAACTGTGGTAATGGGCAAAGCCGAAGTACATCAATGAGTCAGTTCTTCATGACAGCCTGTGTAGGAAGATGAGGGCAGGGTGCGAGATTCTGCACCTATGACGTTACAGATAGTTGGTCACATCCATGATGTCACCCCTCCTTGAACCACGACTCCAGCTCAGATGGCGCCCACCTCGAGCACCATCTCGACATATGGCCAGGCAGAAAGCATAGATGGTCAGAACATGCATGGACACATTAATGGACAGGCATGGCAAATAAAAATGGCAGGTACAGTAGCACCAGTAGCCATAGTTATGGTATGCTATGTGTTGAGCTGCAGGTAAGCTAAACTGAAGTAATATGTCTTCAATCAAGATTTAAAGACTGAGACCGATTCGGCATCCCAGAACATAGGCTGGCAAACCATTCCACAAAATAGGGGCTCTGTAGCAGGATTCTTTACTGCCAATTGTCACTTTATTTATATGTGAACGACATATATGAGGATACCTGCGTTCTGTGATCTGAGTGGACAGGTGCTAGAGCCTTAAGTGCCTTATCTGCAAGTAGGAGAACTTTGAAGTCAGGCCTGAACCTAACAGGAAGCCAGTACATGGAACTAAGGGCGGGGGTTATGTGTTCAAACTTCCTGCTCCAGATTCAGGATTTATATCTGTCTAGGACACCACCTGGATACTTCCCTGGGGAGTTTTGGGCATGTCCAACCGGGAAGAGGCCCCAGGACAGACTCCCTGGTGGAGCTGGAGGCAGTGCCTGGTAAGGGGGGGGTCTGGGCATCCCTGCTTAGACTGCAGCCTCTGTGAACCAAGCGGCAGAGAATGGGTGGATGGGTGGGTGGATGCGTGGATAGATGGATCATTTCACAGCTACCTGTGATTTGATTATTTGTACCTGAAGGTGCTCAGATTAAGTTTTCATCTGTCATGCTACAGCATCAAAGATGCCCATTGCGTCTCTGCCTCGCTGCCGGGCTTTATGCATGCCTCAGGAGCGCCAAAACTCAAACGGACACGGTGATCCGGGTCCAAAACAGGCAGTCGGTATGCAGGTGCAGGGACACAAGGTGAATCCAAAACAAAGAGTATGAAGAGTCAGATATCAGATAAGGAGACGACTCCATTTGAGATTTTGGACCACCCTGAAAGCATGTCATACTGGGCCCTGAATCCAAACCAATTCTATCATGTTCCAAATTTTTAGCAGGGGTCCTTGGGATCATCCTAACTCCCCCCATCCCCCTTATGGCGTCCATGCACTCACCTCACAAGACTGAGCTGAGGATCAAGTGCATTTAAATCTTGTTATACCACAACACTGTTGAATTCTCAAATCTGGTCAGAAGGTTAGGGTTAGGGTTGGGTCAGATGAGTGCTGATTAATTTTCTATAACTGTAGTGCAAGGAAAGCAAATCACAGTAGTAAATCTGTTCGCTATTGACTGGCCTTTAGTGACCCCATCCAGTGTGTCCCCTGCCCTGTGATGGACTGGCATCCCATCCAGGGTGTCCCCTACCCTGTGCCCTATGACCCCATCCAGGGTATCCCCTGCCCTGTGATGGACTGGCATCCCATCCAGGGTGTCCTCTACCCTGTGCCCTATGACCCCATCCAGAGTGTCCCCTACCCTGTGATGGACTGGCATCCCATCCAGGGTGTCCCCTACCCTGTGCCCTATGACCCCACCCAGGGTGTCCCCTGCCCTGTGATGGACTGGCATCCCATCCAGGGTGTCCTCTACCCTGTGCCCTATGACCCCATCCAGAGTGTC
>JAODKM010000099.1:18977253-18991360 GCA_026780845.1 Petrocephalus sullivani | reverse complement strand
CTACCCTGTGCCCTATGACCCCACCCAGGGTGTGCCCTGCCCTGTGATGGACTGGCATCCCATCCAGGGTGTCCCCTACCCTGTGCCCTATGACCCCATCCAGAGTGTCCCCTGCCCTGTGATGGACTGGCATCCCATCCAGGGTGTCCCCTACCCTGTGCCCTATGACCCCACCCAGGGTGTGCCCTGCCCTGTGATGGACTGGCATCCCATCCAGGGTGTCCCCTGCTACCAGCTTGCAACATCCTTCTGTTGGTTAGTTGGTTATGGAAAATATAAGGATGCAATATTTGATCAACAAATCACCAGCTCTATAAACTATATTTTGTAGGACTTTATAACAGCCATGGATGATGTAACTTGGTAAGCTGGACAAACGGGAGATTGCACTGATCAGTGGCATTGTGCAAACCAAATTTATGGGTAGGCACCATTTCAAAACTGGACACAAGAAATAAGAGAGGCACGTGTGTCTGGCGGAGGAAGCTCACTCAATGGCCAAATTACCCTGACTTCCAGCTTAATGATCTGTTAATGATATATGTCACAGTCAATGTAGGCATGCCTTTGGTCAACCGAATAATCATGTTACATTTTTGCAAAATATTGGATAGGCACGCGCTGACCTAAATTTACTGGCACGATGCAACTGGTGCTAATCAACTGTGTTAGTATGTTTGCTATTCGGTAAAAATAATAAGCTACATATGCAACAAGATCAAAATGTAGCCTGCATAGTTAAACTCCCTACCAAAATAAGCATGTTGATCCAGAAAGCTGCAAAACAAGATGGTTATCCACCCAGAAAAGCTTTTTTTTGGATATAATTCAACCAGAGCTGCAATTACTCATGAATGTATCGACACACACACACACAGGAAATCCCCTGATGTTTCAGCAAATTGTCAGGTAATTTATCAGTACAATATATCAAGCGGTTTTTCAGTGAGGAAGCATTTTTTTTACACCCATCATGAAAAAAAGACACTTGTTGGAAAATTATTTTAATGGCATTCTTAAACTTGTTTATGACCGTAATTGTTTTTTTCATTTTTCAGAAATAATTACGTATGGTGATACTATTTTATGTAGGTGGTACTATTTTATGACCATTACGATCTGAACAAGGCCACCTTCGCGTCTAGTGTCTTTAATTGGTGTGTCCCAATGAACGGAAGTCCCATGCATGGAAAGAATGTCTTATTTAATTCAGTGAATATATGGATGAGGTCAGACTCTGTCACGTCCCGTCCGAACTGCCCATCCATTCCTAATAATCACCCACGTGTGAAATAAATAAACTGTTTAAGGCTGTTTAAGGTTTCCGTCTTTGTGGGGGACGGGGGGGACTAGAAGCTACATTGTGTTTGTTCCGTGCTGTATATCAGTACTCGATCTACACTGAAAAATACCTGGCGACTGATGAGGCTTGGCCACTAGTGGACAGAAGTGAGATTGCACGTTAGAGACAGAGTAGATTCTCAGACTTGCTTGGATTCCCCCGGCCTTTTTAAGTTTAATTTAGTCAGGCGCTCAGGCATGAAACACATTTGTAAAATATCACGGGCTAAAGGATAGTAAGGAGTGTGAACAAGTGGGTTTTACTGTCGGGCAGGTGCTGCTGTGACTCAGTGAACAGATTAATGTTCAAGAATAGTGTGTAGGACATGTATTAGGGAAACATAAACAATAAATAATTGTGTAGACCACGCATAGATGTTACTCATTTATTGCAAAATTATATATGGCTAAAATATGGAATATAGAAATTATAGAATATAGAATATAATAATTATTGTTTTCTGACTTTTGACTAAAACTAGGGTGACTTGGTTACCTAGAGGTTACCCCTGCTGGCTGATACCTCCAGTGTTGAGGGTTTGAATCATGCCTCTGCTACTGTACGTGAAAACCAAGTGGGAAGGGGGTCCATCATTAGAATACGTCACGTGGGGGGGTCCTAGTGCATGCAATGGTTATGCAAATTTTAAGCTTTATGCCTGCTGTATTTTCTCTGTCTCTATTCTTTCTTTACACACACACATACACACTTGCTGCAACTGCTTCAAACAGCCACTAGAGGTCACTCATTCCCAGGCAAATTTACACCTGAATATTGCCTACCCATAAATTTGGGACTAAGATGCCCTCCAGACAAAACACATTTTACAAAATGCTGCTTGGACTTGGAGTTCCTGCTGATTAGTTTGTCTGTTCATGGCCAGGGAATGATTTCTGAAATTCCTAATTGTATTATACTTGTATTGTATTGTACCCACATACCTTAGAGATCTTCAATTCTAAGTATTTTCTCTGCTCTCGTCTTGATTGACAATGTTTCATTGTAACATGTCACATTTTAAACCTCTCAATCACCCCAAAACTGTGCCCCCTCAAGTAAAGTGTTACCGATTAGTACTTCAGTAGCCAATGAGGTACTACTATGATTTGTGGCCCCTCAAGTAAAGTGTTACCAATTCATCGATAGAGTCATTTGCTTATGAAACTTTATGAAACTTTATGAAACTTTTAATTGTTCTGGTCGAGTTATGGAATTTTGCCACTTAACAAAGTATTGCACCATTTCCTCTGACAGCGAGGGAAGTAAACAGGACATCCCAAAGAGAAAGACTGTTGTGTTATGTGTCTGACAACTATTAATTCTGAGAGAAGGACGCTGTCCAGAGTCCAGGCAAACGTGGACGATGCCGCTTGCCTGCAGTACCTCACAGTGTTTTGGTTGAGCAGAAGAGCACATTCAGCGGCAGATTGCTCCACATAAAATACACCACTGAGTAGCACGCAGTCATTCTGTATGATGGCCATCACACTGTATAACCGGAGAGTCACTCAAGGCACCTGTGCAGTATTACCAGAATATTATCACTATCTGTTTATTTAATATTGCATGAAATCATTACTGTACTATTCATCAAATTCACCCACATATTGATTACCAGCTCTATATGTTCCAATTAGTTATTTTTATATAGAAATTGTTATATGTGGTACCATATATTGTCGATTCTTTTTGAGTGGCTGAGTCCTCAAGAGCTCAGGCAGACAATTTCCTCTGTGAAAATGAAAGTATTTCTGATTCTTTTCTCTGCTTGGAAGACTGCGTAAACTATTCTGAGAATGCGGTGGCAATAAGAATAATTATATTATTATTATTATTATTATTATTAATAATAATAATAATAATATGATTTGTATCCTTTAAATGCAGATGGGGATGATATAAAGAGAGAAACAGGAATCAAAGCAGATCAAGATGACAGGTAAGAAATGGTTAACAGCTTTGAACGTGTGGATTAATGGAATGATAAGACAACAACCATGCAAAAAAGTGGCTTCACCTACAGCCAAGGAGCCCGGAGAAGCCTTGCAGACATGAGGTAATGAGTGTGGCCAGTTTATTGGGATCATTAACTGGGTGTTTTTGTGGGATTGGAACCCAACAATGGAAATATTTAGATATTGGTTTTGCTCAGAACGAACTGATTCTAAAAACAAGTATAATGGGAACATGCTGTGCTTTCCTTGATTCAATTAAATGATTATAAAATGTGGCAAAAAAATTGTAAAATCATTGTTGACTTTTAAGACTTAAAATGTAGCTACTTGAGATAAAAAATGCATCATGATTTGTTAATGATGAACAAACGTGAGCGCGGTATTGTGTTATTCATTGTATGTTCATCAGTGTTTATTTTTATTATCAAGCTTCAGTCCCATCAGTGGCCCAAGAATTTCGGGTTGGAATTCTCTTATTCCAAATTAGCCTGCTGATCAGATATGTGTTTGTGGTTGATTTCCATTATACATTTAGAATGATTGATAGTACGTCTGTGTGTGTATGTGTGTGTGTGTGGGTGGACATGTTTATATTACATTGTGGAGACCCAGTGTCCCCACAGTGTGATATAAACCAGTTATTTTCTACATTGTGGGGACAATTTTTGGTCCCCATAAGGATGACCTCAATTTTATAAAAATCTGCAATCAAGAAACTAAAAATGTCAAAAGTCTCATATTTTGTTTGGTTACTTATGGTTAAGGTTAGGGCTGGGTAGGGGTTAAGTGTGTCATAGTTGGGATTAGGGTCATGCCCATAGGAATGAATGGAGTGTCCCCATAAAGACAGGAATACATGGTTGTGTGTGTGTGTGTGTGTGTGTGTGTGTCTACCCAGGGCTGACAGACTAATCGTGTTACTGCTGGCTGCTTGAGGTAGGCCCTAAACTGTTGCTTTGAATGAAAATGTCAGCTAAATAGATAAATGTAAATATAATGACTGTTTTGCTATTTTTTAAGGTTATGCTTTGTTTTAATTTACTGCTTTGTTGCAATTTCATAGGCCAATTTTACGGTCAATTTTGATATAAGAAAAATATCAAATAAATAGACCATGTTCGGTGTGGCTGGCACTTATAGTCAAAAAGTAGTTTTTTTAAATAACATAAAATAAAAGGCCTATAAGTTTTATTTAATAACACAGTATGCTTTGTCACAAACCTCTGAAATGTCAGGACACAACCACTAGGCGGCAGATTTTAACATATCTGTACAGATAAATGATTTTTCAGCTCAATAAAAGCACTAATTCAATGTTTCATTTGATATAACAGCGAGATATGTAGTTTATTACAACGTTTTGATAATTACTCCGTCCTGTATTACTTAAATTGGGGAATCATTATTTTTAAACTGAGTGGAAATAAATTGTTTTGTTTTAGTAAATGATTATGTTTATGATTATAATACTTTATTGTTATTTATGGCTTAGAGGTGTTATTTGGGCTACAGTGAAGGAACAAAATTGTATTTGCATGTTATTTTGTCAAATAGAAAGATTTGCTTAATCTTTTCCTGGATTAACTACAGTTTACAGACCCTGTCCTGAAACGGCAGAGTCTGCCAGTGTTTTTTCCCACAATTTTTTAGTTTTATCTGTAATATCAGACATTTAATAATAAAGCTCCCTGGACAGCACAGTGCTCCTGAAAACACATGCATGACTACACCAATTTATTTCTTAAAAAAATCTCTCTCCTTTTTCAGTATTGTTCATCTGTTTTTTGTATACTGTGTGCTGCACCAAGGGATTTTGCCCTCTTAAAAAAATGACATTGCATAAAATTTCTATGGTGCAATTCCTTAACCTGTTTGAAATGTAAAAATAAAGAAACTGCAAAAATAAAATTTCATAATTTATGCCGAAGCATAAATAAGTTATAATATGCAAGTGCAGTTATGCGGACGTGCGTGTCCTAGACTGCCTGAAGCTACATTTAAGTCAGTTTAGTCTGTGTATATTGTAGATAATGCCATTAAGCTTTTAAAGGAAATATTAATGATAAAAGCCCGCTGCATTATGCTGCTGCACCGTATTAAAATGTGATGACCATGGCGTTTGGGAAGGAGAGCTTCTGCGTCTGGTGATTACCATTCCTTCCGAAAAGTCTCTCAAGTGAGCATCTAAAGTGTATGAACAGCTTAAACGATGGAAAGTCCAGCTGCTGGAAGGCAAACCATTAACTCCACTGCAAATATGCGGCTTCCTCTAATGGGGGGGGTATAATATGAGTATGTGACAAACGATCAAAGGGGGACCGTCCAGATACAGATGCAGAGCCTGACAAAGGATGTATGCATGTATTGCTCTTTTGTAAGGAGCATCCTTACAGGACAACTGTACAAACACCACAAATTTTCTTGATGGCCTCATTCCATTGGGTTTGACTGATTCACATCCAGGGGAACACAGAGGAGGCATAGGACCCCCCCCCCTTTTGAGTTCTCGCCACGGCAACCACCGCAAGTGAAATGCTCAGCTGTGCAAGTCCAGTTGCTATGGCAACAGGGCCTCCGTCATTTGAAATCCTTTCTGTACAATAGAGATCCCCGGGAATGGGAGGGTAGGAGCTTATTAAGAAAAATCAGGTCATTGCTAGTTTTTTTTCCTCCCTACAAATTCAAGATGTAACAGAGTATCATAAGAAGCATGTGTTGGGGTCGGGGTGGGGGAGGGGGAGGGGACATGTGGTATTCCTAAAATACCATATGTATTTATTTATTTATAATTATCATGATTGTGTTTCTTAATAATCATTTTGTTTTCATGTTTTTTTGTGCTATGTGTACCATCCTTGCACCTTCTCTGGTTTGCACCAAATGTTTGTTTAGCCATGCTATGACTTGCTGCTGAACATTGTACATGCATGTAACAGTTATATTAAGTCACCCAGTCTGCTCTTTACTTCTGCAGCTGATGTCCAGAATAACTGTAATTATGCACAGGGTAACACCAAGCCCTAATCATTAGGTTCCTCCGGCTGCAGATGTCGGTAACTGGAACACTGCGCCACACCCCTCACCATCTCACTGTTTCTGTCCCTACTCCCTGACTCCAGGGCAAATCAAATGTCTCAGGGTGATGATGTCACATATGGCTTCGAGTAGTACCTCCCTCACTGAACATTGCTCTGTAAATGTCTTTTTTGCACATGAATGTGCATCCCAGCATATAGCCCTCATAATGTCATGTTGTCTATATGCCCAAAAGCAGAAAAAATATAACTGGCTAAAACAATGAATGTTAATGGAAATGCCATCTAAAGTTGTATACAGATATATACTATTCATCTGCTTGCCAGCACTCCTTTATGTTAATCTTAATTTCTTTTACATTTTAAACAGCATTCTGTTTATATAGCCTTCATGCCATCGCAATTTTAGATGTAAGGAAGAACTTAATTCCTACTTGTGTTACAATGACTTATAGATCACCAAAATCTGCAAACCTTTGGTGAAAATACTCACCACGCCACTGGTTAATTTCAAGGTTGTTTTTTACCACAGGCAACCTTCATTTCAGTGTTTCCAGTCTTTTTGTCCTGAGGAAGCCATGAAGACAGAGATCGTCGGAAATCAAGAGTGGCAGGTTAATAATATAAAACATATGACCACCTTGGCTCAGGAACAAGCATCAGAAGCATTATAACCACAGATATCTCTATGTCTGAGTTCGGTTCACTGCACACATGCACAAAAACATAGAGGGTAGAGAAAATAAGAGGAACACCTAATAACAAAGATGAAATAAGGACCAGGATTCCAATCCTACTTGGAATAAAAGTCCTGAAAGGTATGTAAACTGATATTGGACCATTGGAGCTAAGGCTCAAGGTCTTTGCAGGATGAAGGAAATGCAAATAAACTCTGCACTCTGGCCACCAGAAATTCCCATAATGGGTCAATAATGTTTAGCTCTGGTAGATGTGGAAGCAATGGAAGACATTTGACTTGATCATGGTGTTCAAAAAGCCACTGCCGACTTTGTTCACCAGTGTGTTGTAGAGCCATTGCCATCTTGGAATATGGAACCTTCAAGAAAGAACAGTGTTCACATCAAGGAGTGCACCTTGTTCTGTAAAATGCCCCAATAACCCTTGGTCATTAAATGATCATGCAGGGTAATCAGCAGATTTTATGACTCAGTCAAATGACTACCCAGTGAAGGCATCCTTTGGTTTTCTCCAACCTTTTAAAACTCCTAGGCATAAGGTCCTACCTTTCTCATATTATGAGCTACAGACTCTGAAGAGACTCCTAATTTGCTCAGTTTGAGGAAGTCCCGCCTCCCTCGAGGAACAGATTGGCTGTTTTTCTATATAAGTGAAGACCAAGAAACAGGAGGAGTTTAATGATTAGGTTGTGTTATTGGTGGTTCAGGCCGACAAATTTTGGTTTTGGTCTTTTGCACGAACTTGCTGTCTTTGTGTGCCTGCATGACCTTAGTTTGAGTCACTTCTTGTTCATTTTACATCCTTATTTAGTTTTGGCATTACATGGTAGGAGGAAAAAGACTTTTGTATAATTTCCCCCCTGTGTTTAGTAAGAAGGGGACCTAGGGAAGAGAACTCTTTGTTTGTATGTAAATTAAAGAAATCTTACCCGAAACCATAGAATTTAGGTTTGTTTAAGTGAAACTAGGTTTTATCCTGCCATGTTACCTTGGCAATGTGTCCCTCAAGTTAATAATGCTCCATAGCAGTCATACTTGAATTTAAGTGGCCATGATATTTGTTGCACTTAATTCTGGCGAGTGAAATGACAGTCATCAAGACCCAGCACCAGAACTCTCTGATCCTTTACATTTGGCTACATTAGGCAGATCCCTAATTCAAGCACACCTCTTAAACAACTTCAGAGTTCAGAGAGATGGTCGAGATCCATTAAATCATCCTGATGAGTATGTGATAGAGTGCTAGGGGCTTAGTAGACAGGGAATGATATATATTTTTAAATTACTAGGGTTGTATGTTTGTAAACTGACATGCCACCGTCATACATTCTCTCTATGGACAGTGACGCAGAAAAGCTCTAAATCTGTTAGAAAGGTGAATGGGCAAACTCCGCCCACTATTTCAGCTAAATGTATTAGTGTATTTCATCTTTTGTTATATTATATATTGCCTTGCTCAGTTTGGCATTTCCAATTTTGCCTTGCTTAATTTGCATTATCAAATGAAAATATCTATTTGTGGAAAATATTTATTTGAAGAATGCCGCTATGAATGGAAATAAAAGCAAAGCATTAACTTCCGCATTCCATCTTATGACTAATTAAAAGATTAAATAACAGGGAAGGAGAATACTTTCCTCGGGCACCAGTGCCGTAATCCCCGTTTCCAGTTTTCACATTTTTAGGACTGCGTGCGCTGTTTCCTGTTCCTGATTTGCAGTTTCGCTCTTTAGGCAGTGCCCGTATAACACCTTTGTATCCTCAGCACATTCCTAATAACAGGCCGTCCATTGTTCACATTCAAATGCACTATTATTTTATTCGATAGAAATTGTACATGCAGCTACCTGGGAAGCAGCTACTTCATGCTCCAAGCCAGTCTGCAGGAAAACAAGGTAGTTTCAGATTTTTGCTTTAAATACATATTCAAAAAAAAAATAGAACTGACCTCCTGTTCTCCCTAATATTATTTACCTACAATAACATCTCTAATAATATCTGCTTTTCTTTGCCCTGAGGATACAGATGTTTTGTTTTCACCCATCTATACAGTTGAATTACAGAACAGCTTTTTTGTAATATATGCACATTGAAGTGATATTAATAAACACATAGGTTAAGCTATTACCTAATACAGTGGTGCAGGAGTCACTGCACTGTAAAAAGTCCTAATGAAACACAGCAGATTCATATACACATCTTAAACTTTGTCCAGGCTTTCTCACGGTTTGCCATGTTATTCAGTGTTTTTTGGTTGAATCACAATTTGTGCCTTTAAGCGTACCTTACGTACAAGTGAATCAGGAAAGCACACTTGTCTGATGTTTCATACTCCTTTTTAAACAGACAATTGAATCGGAACACCGGTATTCCAGAAACTCCCTCTTTTTCCTGAATTTCTTTGTCAACATATAATAAACAGGGCCTTGAGCTACCTCGCAGTTGTGGTGTGTTTGTGTTTGAGTCTTTGCCTGTTTATAGTTTTTATGTTTCTGACCCAGTACCACTAGACATACAAACCATGAACCCATCCCGATGTAGGGAAAAGATGAGCCCTGCCATGAATTCAGGTTTGTCAGGCTAACAATGTTTTTGTTTAAATTGGGTTATGGGGATGCTGCTTCACATTTACACATTTAAATGCTTACACATTTTTCAGGCCATACTTTTCTTGTGTTTAGCAAACAGCCTAAGTATCTACCTTTACATCACTCCTCTTTTTTGCTGATACAGTACACTTTGGACACCAGCTATGGCCCTTTTGGACCTCTATTATCCACCTCATGTTGCTTCGAAAACTGAAAAGTGTACAGCTGACACATGCTGTTAACTGGCATTCGACTCAATGTGACTCACCACGGCATCTGTGTTTGTAATTATGCTCTAGCTATTTACTTTAAAGTCCTTCGTATGTGGCGTTTCTATGAGTTTACGCACGTTCAATATCTGTTTTATTTCTAACTGTCAGCAAAACATCCTTTTCATTTTTGTACTTCACGGATTTTGTTCCTGAAGAACAGCTATAGACTAGGCCGTTTTCCAAGATATGTTTTGTAAGTTATACTAATTTAATTAAATATTCCAACTTCTTCAATCGCTCAAATAAGAAAAAATACGCACGTCACACAAGCTGAATTCTGTAAATTGCGTGAGTTTTCGGAGTACCGCCGTTTTACGCTATTTACGTGAAATACACCATTATCGCAGTTTACGGCACGTTGTGTCTGTATGTTAAATACATTATACATCTTAAGCCTTGTTTAAAAACTATATTATATCATCTATCCACCTGATCAGCCATGACGCTACTACTGGGTTACCATGTATTATGTTAATTTTCAGAATAATTCTGTATCGGTTCAAACAAAGCCCCGTCAGTGTAGTACGCAATTACGTTAATATATAATTTATTTCAAATTGTTGTACAGATATGTAAACTGAAATGAATACTACCAAATCAAAACCTTGGCAAATATGCACCCATTAACGATAACGATGTATCAATTTGGTAGTGTGTCCAAATTGTGTACACATTAACTGGGCTGATCACAGAATTTTATTTGGTGAAAATCTTAGCGTGAGGTGCGTAGTGAGGTGCGTAGTTCGCTACGTTGGTGAGGCGAATTCAATCAGACACAAATAAAGCGATGGGTCTGAAATACAACATCATTGTAATTTGAGGTGCACGGACGTTACCGAAGGCGGATATTCAAATAAAACACACACGAGCGTCATAAAAATCAAGATTACATTGCTTTCATAAATTAAAAATGAAATAAAATAAGCAATGACATGTGGCAGAAATCAGCGAAATCCTGTTTCACAATCATTTTATTTAAATTCAACAAAATCATATAAACAGGTGCAATGCCTGGGGACCCAGGCACCTCTTTGATTATTCTTTCATCTGCTGTATTCCTGCCGATCGCCCCTCTAAGGGAACCGTTGCCACCAATAATTTCACCTTTTTGTGTTCATCGCTACGTCGCACCCATTAGATAAGACTGCTGTGTTCGTTCAGTTTCGTAAGTAAATTTAATTAAACTGCACAAACCATCATCCATTTTAACGGCTTATCCTGGGCAGGGTCTTGGTGGTTGAATATTTTAATCAATTTAAAATTACACACGATGAGTACACCAAGTAACGTGAATAGCATAAATTATGCAAATTACAAGGTTGGCGCAAATAACGTAAATCACGTAAGTTTCATGGATTCCGCTCTTTACGCTATTTGCGCGAGTTATGTGCATATTCTAATGTTACGTTACACACGTCACATATAGTCCTATTGGCATTCTGCGCGTGTTCCTTGTTCCCTGGCCTGGCTCCAGCCTCTTCCACTGCATATGCAGATAAAAATATTGCTTCCTTTTTCCCTTTGAAATCTGAAAATATTGTAGGATCCAAAGATCACAAAAAAGAAGAAGAAGAAAAAAAAAAAACACACAGGCGCACACAAAACCAAGGACTAAAGTCATTTGAAACTATAGTTTGACAGAAAATTATTTAACCATTCAAAATCAATTAACATTCATTCAGTCAATACATGAACGAAGACTGTTTCCACAGCCTTAAAACTAGGATTTATTTTATGATTTCAGCTACCACAATTTGTTAAATGCCACAAAACCGTTTTGGGAAAATTAATAAGAATCAAAACTTTACAATAAATAAATAAATAAATAAATAAACAAATAAAAAAAATTAATAAATAAACAAAACTTTACCCAGACACTAAAAATTATGATTTTTAGATGAACAGAACACTTAACACTCTATGCATGCAATTACATCTCAGTGTAAACCAATGCTATCTAAGAAAGAGTTCACCTAGAACATGCCCTCTGTGTCCACAGTGATAAATAGATCACATGGGAAGAGGGTCCCCCATCCCCAGGGGTCAAAGGTCAGGAAAGGGGAAACATCGCTTTCTAGAATGGTATAGTAACAGAAAGAATATAGCATGGTGAAGGATGGCTCATCACACTCACATTGCAGGTTTCCACATTGCACTCTGTAGGGTTCCCCTGGCTTTGTTGCTCGCACCATTTACCACGCAAATGGGCAGTGGGGATGTAGGCACCGAGCACTTTCAGCTGAAGGCCGCGCTCCAGACACAGTGTGTATAGGAGGATGCGCACAACAAGGCCAGCATTGCTCACTGGCGATGTCTCTCCCCCAGGATGACATCACATTCCTGACAGCTCCTTCTCCGGAATGCCTGCCAGGCCCAGTCCCCAGGCTCAGCAAAAAATCCCCCCAGTTAAAAATCACATTGGATTCCTCCTGCCTTTTAACCTGCTCAGAACGGAACAGACTCTCAGTAGATCTTCAGCTAGCTTATGCACAAACAGCAGTATGACAACAATGGTGAGGTTTGTACTGTTTCATAATATACTATGTACTGTATGACATACGGTGCTTTCCCACCTAAGCTCACACACCTAGTTCCAGGTCCTGAGTTTCTGAGCACTACGAGGGCTCAAAAGAAAATGGAGAAAAGAGGAGTATGAGGAGTAACTAAGAGGGAGATACGTTCAGGACTACAGCTAATAGACACACTGCCACACAGGGACTCAGCCGCAATAGACCAACAAAGAACTGAACATAACTAACAAGACATGATACAGGACAGGTGGAAACCATAACTCAATTAACCAATTACAAGGACTTGGGGCAACATGGGATAGGTGAGGCATATTACAATGAACAAGCACTGACTAAGGAGACATTAACAAACACTGAGGGCTAAGCACACGAGGAGAGAGCAGGAACACCACAGAGGTAGACCAAAAACCGAAAGCAGGGTAGACCAAAAACAGAGACACAAAGCAAAACAATACCAAATGCTAGGGGGGGAAAATTATAAATGATGCTAAAGAGGAGGCTGGCCTCAGACCAGCCACAGACTCACAACTAAAGGGACACCTGTCACTGAGCCACACGCTCAGCCCACAGAGCTACGTAGCAGCCTGGGGACTAGGGGAAACCACAGAAGGCCCACCAAATAGGGTGGAAAGGGGGAACAGGGGAAAAGGCACATGGGCCAGGGCCAGGGCCAGACGGGCCCCTACCCCGGAAGGGTTAGAAACAGCACACGGCATTTTATATATATTTAATTTGCATGTTGCATGACAGCATGTTTATGATTCATTACTAAATCTGACCAGCAGATTAATCTTTAGTTTTCCTCTGACTAATAATGATTATTAATAAGCTTTATTAAGTGCTTGTAAATTTCATTGCTGGCACCAGCAATATTAGGCAAAAATATATCAATTATCAATCTGATTTCCTGATGCAGAAATATGAGACACAGGCAAAAAAATGCGTATTTATTACTGCATTAAATGTACCTGAGATACAAAAATAATTCCACAGCACAATTTTTAGTTTCACTCATTTCTCAATTGTTATGCATCTGTGTAAAATATACATGTTTTCTTGCAAACTGCAGCCTGGTTCTTCTCTGTCTCTTTAATGAAGGGCTTCTTCCTTGCTTTATGGGACTTCAGTCCTGCATCTAGTGGCCTGATACTAACTGTCCTAGCTGTGTGTCACACCGCTTAATGTCTCCCATTCCTTTTGAAGGCCCCTTGATTTCATCCGCCGATACATGAGGCACTGCTGGACAAGTTTACGATCATCGTTTGCATTAGAAAGTGGCTTCCCCCCCTCTACCTGGCCGGTTTCTGGTCATCGCCAGTTCCATCTGCTTCACCTTGTTCATGTGTACTGATCTCTTAGAAACTCTGAGCCTGGAATCAGCCAGCCAGGCAGTGTAGCCTTCTGCCAGCAGAACCAGGATTAAACCGGAATTTAACAATGCAGATTGGTCTCCTCATTTTTTCCGGAGCTGTATATATGGCTAATGAAAATGAGGTGATTGGCTCACCGCTATAAAGGGTCCCGCCTTGCTGTCTTGCTGATCCTTTCAGTCCTGCACACTGTATGATGTGTCGACCAGAGCCGGCAGAAGCCATGCGGAAGCCCGGGCCTGCTGCAGTGAGAGCTGTCCTCATACGTAAGCGAGGCGCTAAGCGGCCACACGGGCCCGCATGCAGACTGCGGAAG
>JAODKM010000099.1:18966819-18976883 GCA_026780845.1 Petrocephalus sullivani | reverse complement strand
TGTGAGACCCCTGTAAAAAGGGCATGGTTTCTGTGAGACCCATGTACAGAGACAATAGTTTCTGTGAGACCCTGTGGGGGGGGTGTGGGTTCCGAGACGTCGGGGGGGGGGGTGAGCCAGGGAGGGGGAGGGGGATAATTCAGTCAGTTGCCGTAGGGATGCAGGCAAGCTCTCCAGCTAAGTAGGGCTGCTGCCTATCGATTGAAAAACAACAAGCACCGGCCCTACGAGTGGAGAGACGGCAGTGGCGAGCGGGCAACCGAGCAGCAGAGGCGAGTGTGGGGGGGGGGCGCGCAGAGAAACAGCTCCGCCATTGTCTCTCCTCACCCTAGTGGCTCAGCGGACGGGGGATGCCCGTGACTGCCGCCGTTTCAGCAGCGCTGGGATTCGCAGCAGATGAGGGAGGCATAGCCGAGATCTCAGCCACTTAAGAGGAGCTCCCTACCCACCTCCAGACCACCAGAGCTCCTTCCGTCGTTTGCAGGTAATGGATCCAGGCAGCCTCTCCATCCCCGAGGAACCTATTTCTTTTATCCTTCTGTCTCCTCATTCTATCCTCTTTCTCCCCATCCTTGCTCAGGTCTGTCCCCTCATCTCTTGCTCTAACCACCTCTGGCTTTCCCCCGTCTTTGTGTTTACCAGCAGTGAGGTAGAGCTGCTTTTACTTCGTGTTTTCCCGTCTGTATCGAAAAGCCGGCTTCCATGTTTGACAACATACCACTTTCAGTGTCTCCGAGCGGGAGCCCTGAATGTCAGAATTAGCATCTGATAGTTACGTCGCTTAAGCGCGATATCTTTCCCAGGGACCGTTATTTAGCATTAGCATTGGCCCTTCCTTTGCATTTGGCATGAATTATCCTGGTGCTGAAAGGTCGCTGGCCGTCGCCGGGACATTCTGCAGCCCTCCTGTCATGTGGTTTGTTTTGCTCCTGGGTCATGTGAGCTGTTTTTTTCCAACACGCTCCGTCAGTGTGAATGAAACATCACACAAATACATGGATTTAAATATCACTTGTTTTCCCTAACAAAAAATATGTTTTTTGGTAGTTCAAAAATTGCAACACGTGAAACCTATTGTAATGTCTTTACGTTGTTTTCCCAAAGTATCAAAATATGTGGATGTGATCGAGATGTAATTCAGACCCCATTTTCTACACAAATTATTCGTAATCCCTGCTGAATGGGGCCCGGTTCTGCTTTCCATGAGCTTTGGTGTATGTGGAGATCTTTGCAGTCTTTTGTTTTGAAGGGTTAGTGTGTAGAAGGGATCGGGTCCGGGGACAGACAATAAACCTGGTTCCCTGAGATGCCGGGTGACACACACATACATAAAAGTGCACAAGCCCTCCTCTTTCACTCCACTCTGTCTCTCCACACTTTCACGCCTTCGAGAAATAATGAGAGATGACGAGAGCGTCTCGCTGCCGTCTCCGACAATTCCTGCTTCTGTTTTCCACACGATGTCCACAGATGCTCTGGACGCAATGTCCTCGAGATGAAGGCCGTTCGCTGCATGGGACTTCAGGAGCAAAACAAAAAACAACAATAATTTATTTATAACAGTGGTTTTCAACTGGTTTAGCCTTAAGACCTACATATTTCCTTGGTTATAAAGTCACAACCCAATTTTTTTAAATTTTGAACAAAAAATTTTGAGAAAAAATTACAGTACGGCTGTAGTAAATAGACTGTCGTGCAATAATGGCAGTCCAATAGCTTCTTGCACTGTGTAAAAAAAAAACAAATTTTCAAAATATATTTTTTCCCACACACTCTGGGGCCCAATGAAAATAGTCCCAAGGCCCACTTATGGGCTGCAACCTGCCAAATGAGAAAGTGATTTATAACATCACTTTATAAATGACATCTCAAATGGTTTCCAAAGTTACTTCCTGCAGGAGAAAAAAAATCTACTAATTAATTAATATTGAATGAAAATGTGTCTGATTCAGTTCTGAATGATGCTCATCTCAAAGCAGGGCCTGTTACTTTGTTCCTGGCCTGACTGTGTGCTCATTCCATGTCTCATTCGGCAGCATCGTCCCATCAGACTGGTGTGGCAGCTCGTAAATACATGCGGGGAGCTGGAGGAAGTCAGACAAATGGTAGCTGCCTTTGATTAAGCAGCTCTCTGCTGAGTAATGAGGCTAAGGGGGGGCCTGACACAAGCTCATTCCCAGTGGATGTTTCTCTCCATTCCGTTTGCCAGTCTAGATAAACATCTCAAATGGTATTTGCTGTTTATGCAGCCCGAAGGAGTCCTGTAGCGCGATCTATAAAAATATAGAAATTTTAAGGCATAAAATATAAGGGCTGTGAGACAGGTTAGCTGAAGACGGTGATATATTTCAAATATAACAGCCAAATAGTGTATATATTTGTATGTATACAAAATCACAAATTGGCTGGGTGTGTGAATTTTTTTCTTTTAACAATATTAAGACAAAGTTGACACTTTATCCCAGCCCCCAGCTTGAGTCTGCCTAAGATGCAGGTTGGACACGCATCCAAACTGATATTTATCTTTGCACAATGCATATTGCATCACATTGTGCAGCAAGTGGTAGAACAGAATGTCCTTCAGTGTTGCCAAATGACAGGTTCTGAGTTCACTTTAATTTGAAGCCTTCTCTTTGGTGGCAGGACGAGGGTAATGGGCCGCGGCGAGCGGAAGGCCATGCTCTCAGCTGTTGCCACTCTGGCACATATATAATTTCTGGGGTTTATTCACAACCCTGATTCCTGGGTCTCTTGCTTCATCAGCAAAATCCTCACTGTATGTATTTCTGAATTTGATCTTGCCCTTCCAAAGCACGTTTGCATTTCCTACATATCTCCTAGTCCTAGTTCCTAGTGTATCTCCATCTTCTTACTCTTTGCATGTTTTTTCAGGAATTTGGCTTGGCTTAGAAAAAACCCAGTTAAACAGAACGTTAATTAATGTGCTTCTCAAGTGAATACATTTTTTGATAACTGCAGTCATCAAAAATAAAACTGTAATTCCTCTTACTGCTTCACCGCGCTTCAGAGGTGGCAATAGACGATGTTATAAATAGCTGAGGGAATACTGAAATGGTTTATGGGATTTATGTTTGCTGATTACAGTTGCCGGGAACATGTAAAACCTTCCCACCGGTGAAAGGTCTTTGGTGCCTCCCCTTATGATGTCTGTTCCTATTGCAGGCCTCTTTCTTTATGTTAAGCTGTGACCGTTACAAAATGGAGGCTCCACTTGTATGTCTGGACGAGGAGTTCGAAGACCTGAGGCCCTGCAGGCACGAAGAGGTGGAGCAGGTGCCTCGACGTCCCTACGGGACCGTGCCCCTGGTCCGGGAAGACTTCTCAGAGCTCGAGAACTTCTCCGAGATGATGAGCTTCAAGTCTATGGAAGACCTGGTCAACGAGTTTGACGAGAAACTCAACGTGTGCTTCCACAACTACAATACCAAGACCGAGGGACTGGCCCCCGTGCGCAACCACTCCCATGCGGAGGAGGATGAGGAGCGGCTGCAGGATGAAGAGTGAGTCTGCTTCTTTGCGTCGTCAGTGTCGTTACGTGTATTTAGATTACCCACACTCTGACATCATTAGCACATCTGTGTTAGCGTGTCCTGCTAATGTTCAGAGACATGTTGCCATTGATTCTGGGCAAGGTGCACCTTTTTCCATTTTTATGTGAGATATTTCTGTATTATTGCTTCGAGGGTGGACCATATTTCAACATTCCCAGGTCCCAGCTGACTCGGTTGTAAGACTCCAAGGTTAATTCTGGCCTTGAGAGTGATCATGTGATGGGGATGGCCCACTGAGCCGTCCGTCACACATGTGGCTCCGCCCCGCAGCTCACGTCCTCTGCTCTAAATTATTTATCGTCTTTTTGCGTACTGTTCACCTCCCCGGTTTGTCTGTCTCTTCCGCTACCAGCAAACAGTTAATTTGCCGGGGGCCAGAAGGCAGGAATGACATCTAAAAATAACCTCTCTTGTTACAAAAGCAAGTCAGCCCAGTCTCGTCCTTTCAAACCAAAATTAGTCAATACTCATTCATAGATCCAAACAAAAAATAAGCGCTAGTTGCATAATAATGTACGATGTCCATTAGAATGTACAATAATAGCATACAAAATCCATAATCGTAGAGCGTAGAAATCCTCTAATACAAATCAGTAATATGTTACACTATATGAACAGCTAAAATGCCTTATTGTAGGGGTGGACAGAGAGGGCTGTTGTGTATGCAGGTTTTCGCTGTAACTCCCTAATCAGGTTACTAATTAGAGGACTGATTGGCTGAAGAGTCCTCACACCTGGGTTTGAACAGCTGACCTAAAGATTATCCCAAAAATCTGGATGCACACCACCCCTTTATGGATAAGATTGCTCACCCCTGCCTTATTGGTTTGATTGATAAATACAGGACTGTTTATTTAATGAATTACAAAAGCAGATCCAGGAAGATAGGGGGCGCAATTTAAAAAACGCCCAGTTTATTAGGATAGGTCCACTTTCCATGGTTGCAAGTGCTAAACAATACCATGGAACATTATTTAACATAGTAATGTACTTTTTGTTTGTTTGTTTATTTATCATGATGCAATTACGAAATTCTTTACAAAGCACCCGACAGAATTTACCCACAACTGAAGCCGAGTAAAACTGGTTAATATATTTGTATATGACAATGTTGAGAATGTATTCCTACAGCTGTTATTGTACATTTTTGATGTTGAAATGAAATTTAAAGATTTAATTAGTCACATGTATAGTTATAATGGTGCAATGGTATAATAACATGATGGTGCAGTAAAAAGAAAAAAAAAAAAGTCTTTCGCCCCCCCTGTGCAAAAAGTGACCATACATTAAGTTAAGTTTCATTAATTAGGTAAAAATGGGGTGGAGGGTACGTAGGATAAAAGCAATGGACATGCATAAAATAAATAAAAGGCCATAAATAAGACCCTGTCCCGAGTACCTGATGACGAGCTATTTAATATGATTGCCAAGCGTTATATTCCTTCTCCTGGATGGAATGGCTGCCTTCCTGGCTGTGTGCAGGCTGCACCGGCAAGCTTCTGCCAAAAGCTCCGCCTGCATGCAAATGACCGGGAGCCAGCGGTGTGGACGGCTTGGCCTTCAAAAGGCACTTGTTCCCTCTAGTACTGGGCAGTGCCACTTAGTGGGCTCAGGCCTGGAGCCGAAAGAGAGGGCACAAAGGAGGGGTTGACCTCCTTCCTGGGTCAAATTCCAAGCAGCAAGTGCCACACTCCCACGGCAAGGCCGTGGTTGATGTCTAAATGAACAGGAAGCCCCCTTCGTCAAAACAATGCATTCCTGCTACGTTTAGACAAAGACCATTTCCGCTTTATGTGCTGGCTCTCAGCAGCCATTGCATCATCAAGGTTTTGAGACCCCAGCCAATTACTTATTTAGTGTTTCAAAAGCAGTACAGTTTGCAGTGAAAGTGATTGTGTCACTGCACTGATAAAAAATCCCTGATACAAAGCTGTAAACCCCCCCCCCACCCTAGAGGGGGAGCCCCAACCACCCACGTCCATTGTTTTGGATGTTTTTAATCGTTTCCTTTTAAATATAATTATTTTACGGCAGTTTTGAGCAGTAGTCTGTCAGTGCTGTTTCTTGATGATCTATATTTATGTGTGTCGAATTATACATCATTTCTTTTGTCATTACTGACTACTAGAGTAATAATGCAAATAAAGTCAATAAGAAGCCGTCCCATCATGCCTTTGTTGACAGCGGAACACAGCAGTGGTTCTCTTATGTCCTTTGGGGCTCTGACATGACTGACAACGGCGGGCGACAGCACTCTGGACTCCCCTTTAATTATAGTAAAGTTATTCTCAGGATGTGCCCCTTTAAGTCCCGTCGTCTGCAGCGAGCAGCAGGTCGCCACCGCAGGATAACATCTGACTGTCGTTCACATCGCAGCGTGTGGGATGCTTTGACTGATAATTACCTGCCCTCATCTGGCTCCAGCTGGGACGACCCGAACTCAGAGGGATTCAACGGCAACCTCTCCGATCAGGAGGTAACCATATCTGACCTGCGTCCCCGCTCCCTTTTACACTCGCTATGCACAGAACACATAAATGGCGGTAAGCTGTATTTTGTGTAACCATGCATGCATTTTCAAATTTATTTGACCCTTTTATCCAGAACTTACGGTACAGGGCTGCAATTTTATGTGTGTTCCCTGGGATTTGGACGCACAACCTCTGAACCGTTAGTGCAGCGTTCTGCTTGTTGAGATACATGCATATCACCATCGTCACGTGTCATGATTCCCTTTCCAAAGTCACTGAGACAAGATGTGCAGTGACCCCGCTGTAAGTTGACGTTGATTGCATGATTGCAGCATTGGGTCTGTCAGGGACGGGCTGGATCATTTATGGTGTGGAGAGGCGGGGGGGGAGGTATCATTAGTGCTGCTGTGCCTGTGGGCTATGGATTTGGGGTGGTGCCCGGAGTATAGCTGCAGTGCACTGACTCCTCAGTGTCACTGACACAGCCATCATGTGGCTTTTCTCTCACCCTGCATCTTTTGCCCTATCCAAGCCCCCCCGCACAAGAGCCCATCTCTACTCTCACTCATACGCAAGGCAGGTCCAGGCTTAGCGAAAAGTCCCGGAGTTACAGGGCCAAATTGATCACATTCGAGTTAAGTCAAGTGCTGCTTTACATATACAGCAGCGCAAGATAAAGTTCTCCGGGACCAGTGTGCTAAATATATACATAAAGTTCAGAGATGGACAGGCAGAGTGCAAAAAAAATGTAATGAACGACTAACATTAGGGTACAAAGTAAACATAACCAGTGTTGGGATGTTTAAAATTTAGCCAGTAATGGAAGCAGCCAAGTTGCACATAAGTAGCATATCTGTCCCGTAGGGTGAGAAGGAGCTGTCCCCTATGCGGATACAGATACACACTGTATGGTGAGAAGGACCTGTCCCCTATGCGGATATATATACGCACTGAAGGGTGAGAAAGACCTGTCCCCTATGCGGATAAAGATACGCACTGTAGGGTGAGAAGGAGCTGTCCCCTATGCGGATACAGATACGCACTGTATGGTGAGAAGGACCTGTCCCCTATGCGGATAAAGATATGCACTGTAGGGTGAGAAAGACCTGTCCCCTATGCGGATAAAGATACGCACTGTAGGGTGAGAAAGACCTGTCCCCTATGCGGATAAAGATACGCACTGTAGGGTGAGAAGGAGCTGTCACCTATGCGGATAAAGATACGCACTGTAGGGTGAGAAGGAGCTGTCCTCTATGCGGATAAAGATACGCACTGTAGGGTGAGAAGGAGCTGTCCCCTATGCGGATAAAGATACGCACTGTAGGGTGAGAAGGAGCTGTCCCCTATGCGGATAAAGTTATGCACTGTGAACACAAATTATTCCTGCTTCCCCCTTTTGGGATGAATCCATAGTGTTGGCAGGAAGCCAAGTCATATGTGCATCCTGGCTGCTCAGATGCTGAATTATTATATTGCGCTGTATTTTTTGCTAAGGCATAGAGAGAAGCGTAATTGGATTGGCAATTTCCTGATAAGTTTTCTAAATATCTTGGAAAAAGACTCATTGAAAACTCCAAAAAAAAAATCAACAAATCTATAGCTAATATATACAGCGGTAAAGGAACACCTTAACTTTAGCTCATCTCGTCTTCCACGAATTGCCGAGTGGCCGAGGCCCCAGTGTGAAAAAGTGGCAAGTAATTTTGTGTTCAAAAGGCAACTCCTATCACATCCCCCCAAGGGAGACGGGGGAAAGAGCCAGGGCTGACTTTCTGAGAAGAAAA
The DNA here is from genome assembly GCA_026780845.1 of Petrocephalus sullivani. Taxonomy (NCBI): domain Eukaryota; kingdom Metazoa; phylum Chordata; class Actinopteri; order Osteoglossiformes; family Mormyridae; genus Petrocephalus; species Petrocephalus sullivani. Next base: position 18,969,056 of record JAODKM010000099.1, on the reverse strand, counting down.
GGCACAATTACGGACTTGAAAGAAGTAGGCCAGCGATGTCAGACAATTGGAATCCGGCATTACTGATGGAGCGTAATGGACGGCAATTAGCTATTAGTGCACTCAGCCCTTTTTCCACATCAAGTCCACGAACATCACTCTCAAGAATTTAAGCGTGAATTTCAGAGCACCAAAACAGCACAAACTATTTGATGAATAGTATAGAATTATATCGGTAATTTAATCTTGTGTTTCCAATTGTTTACTTGTGCTGGAGGTTGAGTCGGCTAGTCACTCCTACAGTGTTGCACCGCTACGTGCTCAGATGAAGCATGGATACAGTGAGCGATGTGACAGAGAAAGAAGCCCAGACTTCATAACCTTCTGAACATGCTGGAAGCCTAAAGACACAGAGATGCCTCCTGTATTACCCGTAGCACAAAGGGGCACGGAGCTGCAGGCAGCCAAAGCCTGCGGAGGTGATGGTGCTGCTGCATGGAGTGCAAACGCAGCTGCTAACTGACGGCTACTGTTTTCTTTAAAGATCCACGAGAAGGAGGAAGAAGAGATGAATGAGAAGAATGAGATCGCCAACTGTCTGAATGAGGAACCTCTAATTACGGCCGATCAGGTGACTGTTGGGAATTACCATTCAATTCAATTCAATGAAATCTGATATAGCGCCTTTTACCACAGAGTTGCCCTAAGGCACTTGACTACAGCGTGTGGCAATCCATTACTATGTAATAAAATTGCAAATTAAGAATGCCAGATGACAATGTAAGTGACGGGGGGGGGTATTAGAGTTAGAGTGGCATGTTATGGATGCAATGCAGGAAGATGCCACAAACAGGCATGACGTCATGGCCATTTAGCATGTCTGTGGTATGGCTTTGGCGGCAGATGGAGGGATGCTAGAGCAGGCTATGTAGGCCACAGCCTGGCTGCCCGAGGACAGGAGGTTTGTGGAGCACTGTACTTTTCCTGCCCTTGAATGCTCTCAGACGGGGAGAATGTGTTACAGGCACATGCTAGAGGGAGGTGAGCAAAGTAAAGCTTAAAAATAACTAAGGTGGAGGAGATGATGTCAATCGATAATGCAGTCCAAACAGGTCATGGGGTTTGAGGTCCCAAACCACCCCAATAAATATAAATGAATTAGTTCCAATTGTGTATTCTCATTTATTTTCATTAACATCAGACCTTGCCCCCCAGTGAAGGCTCAGCCCTCCCGCCCCTTTTCATAAATCTCTTGGTCGGCAAGGACTTTCAGAACTGGGTCTGTCTGCCTTACCCAGGTGATTGAGGAGATCGTGGAAATGATGGAGAATTCGCCAGATCCGGGGGAGACGGAGGAGGAAGAGGAAGAGGAGGCGGGAGACTCCTCGCCGCCCAGCAACCCGTCCCTGCTGGAGGAGATCCGTGTGCTGTCCAAGGCCTCCAATAACAACAGCTCCTATGAAGGTATGCATGGCTGTCTATCTCAGACAGGCAGTGGAGCCGCCGGAAAATCGATTATGGAGACTGGATGCATTTCAGCTATTTTTGACAGAATTGCGTGTTTCTTTTGAATTGGTAGAGGATCCCTTGATCAGCCTAACAATCAGGGACAGGAGGAACTGTCTGACTTTGTGGCTCTGTCGTGTGTGTCAAGTCAAGTCTCCTCATTGCCATTTCTCACACATGTAAAGCACCTGACAGGTAGAAGAAAGAACATTTTGAACAAAAAATACTAGACAATAAATACTGGATAAAAGAACAATGCACAACAGTATACAACAATAATACAAGCAAACAGCAGGTACAGGACAGCGCATATAGACAGTGCATGAGTGCAGTGCGCAAAATGCAGCCCTTGCATGCACGTTTGTGCAGGCCTGCGGCTGATGCCCAGCTCGGCTCTCCTGGAGCTCCTGTGCCGGATGGAGACCGCCATCCGCGAGTACTCTGAGGAGCTGGTGACGCAGCTGGCCCGCCGCGACGAGCTGGAGTTTGAGAAGGAGGTGAAGAACAGCTTCATCACGGCGCTGATGGAGGTGCAGAACCGGCAGAAGGAGCAGCGGGACGTGGGCAAGCGGAGGCGGCGTGAGAAGGGGTCCGGCACGCAGGGGGCGGCCCGCCAGGAGGCGCCCGGATCCATGCCCGTCAAGGTGCTGCGAGGGAGGGGGGGGGGGGGGGGGGGGGTCGGGGCATCCCCGACGGACCTTGTCGTCATTTTCCCGCCTGGTGGAGGACGTTGGAAGACAGGGTGGGGTTAG
>JAODKM010000099.1:18933864-18951573 GCA_026780845.1 Petrocephalus sullivani | reverse complement strand
AGGTTAGGAATCGTAGTGTGAGGTATGGCAATGCATCATATAACTTTGCAGGTTAGGAATCATAGTGTGAGGTATGGGAATGCATTATGTGGCTTTGCAGGTTAGGAATCGTAGTGTGAGGTATGGCAATGCATCATATAACTTTGCAGGTTAGGAATCATAGTGTGAGGTATGGCAATGCATCATATGACTGCAGGTTAGGAATCGTAGTGTGAGGTATGGCAATGCATCATATGACTGCAGGTTAGGAATCGTAGTGTGAGGTATGGGAATGCATCGTATGGCTCTGCAGGTTAGGAATCGTAGTGTGAGGTATGGGAATGCATTATGTGGCTTTGCAGGTTAGGAATCATAGTGTGAGGTATGGGAATGCATCGTATGGCTCTGCAGGTTAGGAATCGTAGTGTGAGGTTGGATAAAAGCATTTGCTAAGTAAATGTAATGCAAATATCCTTGACTACACTATAATATATGCTGGTTTTATTAGTGGGTATTCAAGATCTGCGAGCAATTTCATTCTTCAAGTCAACTCACTCCCACAAAAGGTAAACTAAGGTCAATCATCACCTATTATTTTGGGAAAAGGTGCGATCTGACTGCCAAGAACCTGCTCATTCTCAAGTTTACAGTGTACACTGCAGTGTCTGTTTTCATGCAGAAATTGTCTAAACAAAAGCCAGTTGACCAATAAGCCTCAGTCCCAGGAAAGGTGGATTCCCAGCACAAATGTGAAAAAAAAATCTATTAGTCAAGCTTCCTGAATTATATAATTCTCTTGTGTTTTGGTACGTAATATATAGAAGTAAAAATGCATTTGTATAGCACTTTTCACAGACCGTGTCACAAAGCACTATGCTTAATAATATATTAAAACAGACACAGCAAACAGAAGATTAAAAACAAATGATCGCCCCAATGAAGAGTAAACACTAGAAACAAACAGAACACATGGCTACTCATAGGCTAGACTAAACAAATATGTCTTCAGCTGTTTTCTGAAAGCATCCATAGTGTCCGCGGCCCGCTAAGTAGGAGGAAGGTCGTTCCCCCATCTCGGTGCAGCATGCGGCATGATCCCCACGTGCCTTTAGCCAAGTATGAAGAGCAATAGGGAGGCTCTGGTGACACGACCCAAGTGACCGATTGGTGGTTTGTCGTGTGGAAGATCATAAATACGCTAAGGGGTTTGACCACACACAGCTTCATAGTGAGGACTAAAACAATACAATGAATTCTTTTTGGGTGTGTGTGTGTGTGTATGATGATTTGGGTAACTGTCAATTCTACATACCGGGAGCCAATTAAGAAAAAAAAAAAATATGAGGCCACTTACTAGATTATGTTAACAGTCTAGCAGAAGAATTTTGATTAGACGGAAGGTGTAACAAGGTGTAACTGCTAGGTCTTAAGCACGTGAACCGAGAATTACAATCTAAACATGATTAAACGGTTACATGAACCAACGTCTCCATTGGAGCCTTGGCCACTATTGTTCCTCATTGAGATATTTCGTAACACACGGGTGTTCAGCCTCTCTGGCTAGGGACCCTTTGGTGGAGAGAGGGAACCCCCTCTTGATCCAGGTAACTTCGCCAACCCTATGGAGTGCGGATAGCATTTCTTTTGTTTTAATACAGGTAGTCAAAGTACACGAATCAAACCAAACTAAGTGGAACAGTGTCTATATTGCAGTGGAGGTTAAATATGAACATATAAATAATGAAAAAATGGACGAATTATAAAATCACTACATGCATAACCATCATATTGGATGACACCTCATTAGTAACACTGTATGTGACCATTCATTACTGTAGTACATTTTCAGCTTGTATTACATTTGCCTGCATTGTCCCCATGGGGCACCCGTCCAATACCATTCGAGCTGAATAAAGAGTAATGTGAATGGAGGACAGCTAAGCGAGCGTGTTTCATGGAGGAGTTAATAGTGATTATCAGTGCCTTGCCTCATTACTGGTTACTGGTTTGAGAGTTTCTAAAATGTATTTATAGACATTTTATAAAATTTCAAAAAAGTTTGTCATTACACAATGATTCACGGACCCCTGTTGAAGACCCATGTCATAAGTGATAAAACCTGGGCCGAGACAGTGGCCTAACGTTGAAGATATAAGGAGAAAATCCATAACTCTACATTCAGTGCAGAACCAAGATTCAACAACTGTCAACAGAGCCCAAAGTCTTTTCATTGCGTTTACCAATGTGTGAAATTTTAAAAACACCACAATATTTGAAGAAGTCAAATGGTCTCCTGATTGCTTTAACTAGTAAAAAAGAGCATTCACAGTGTTTTACGGTTCATTTTATTTTGTGTACATTATAAATTGCTTTCACGTGCCTGTTCGACTCATGTTTATTGGGACCCGTTATGTATAATTTGTTCGTAATTCTTTAAGAGATGAGCGTTTTGTGTTGTGCTATGTAATACTGAAATAGATGAGTTTATTTAGACAAACATCTGCACAGATTTAGCCAGATTACCATGGATTGACCTTCCACATACTTTCTCGTGTAAATAAAAATTGAATGGCACCACTGAAGCAATGCTACAGATAGCAAAACACGTCTCCCTCTCCCTCCCATTTAATTCAGACTCTGGAAGCCCTACAGTATTCTTCTGTGGGGAATTCCTGTTTGAACTTTTAGCATTTCAGTTTTAATCAGCTAACAAATTGACTAACCATGAGCAAACTGGTCATTAGACTGCATAAATCCAGTGTTTTAAAAGGTTTAACTATTAGTAATGTGTAGAAATAGCATTTTGCTGGATTAGCACACAAATGTACATGCACCCAAGCGGCACACAAATCAAAAAGAAACACAAATGTAGTCACCGCTCATGCGGAACAAAACAGGGCTTCCTTATGCCTGCTACAAAAGAGCGGACAGGAAAATCCTGCACTGCCTGATAACACACACACACACACACACAAACACAACTCACACAGCATTCAAAATGAGCAAATTCCGTACACAAGGCACCAGGTGTCTACTAAGGCCAGAAATTTAGGAACAATCCTTTCAAATCCATACAACGGGCCACAGTTTCCTGAGGAAGACTTCACGTATTCTGATTTCTATAGCTGTGACTTCACTCAGCACGTTTTTAAATGTTTATGCGAAACAACACAAAAGAATACTCCACTGCAGGGGTTCCAAGAAAAAGTCCATTTATAGTCAAAAGTACAAAGGTTTAGCCCAGCCCTCCTCAGCGATCACCCAGTATTATCAACAAGGCATAACCATAATGGACGGCCCACGGTAGCTGGACTGCTTTTCTGCCCTGTAAATAGAGAGTACAAGGTCTGGCATTTGGTGATGTCTAGGGATTAGAAGCTCCAAACAGAGACGGGTGATGGAACTCATCAACACAGCGGATTAACAAGGTGCACAATCCCTCTCGAACTGGATTACCACAGCGAAACACTGCAGATTAAACAAGGCGCGATTAGTACAGGCCACCCGCTGTGCTCGAGCGTGTGTGTGTGTGTGTGTGTCTCTCAGACTGGTCCATTAGGTGTTCCAGATAACTGTCAGTTATGACTGAGCTCCCTAAATTTAAAGGTACTTTAAAGCAGTGTTTCTCAACTGGTGGGTCACGTCCCAAAAGGCCACAATACAATTTTAGTGTAGTGGGAGGTTAAAGGAAGAATAAAAATTTGAATTTGAATTTTTTTTTTACCAGTAACACCAATATCTCTATAAGGTTGAACAGAGTTTTACATAAGGTTCTACAATTATTATTTTTTTTTCATCAACTAATGCAAAGGCAGTAATTAGTAAATGAGGTGACTCACAGGCTATTCAGTGCAGTCTCATCCTGAGAATGAATAGTTCAAATCCCATCTCCACTACGTGCGTCACGCGAGTTTTCCCCTGCAGTTAGGATAGGATGGACCCCTGCCATATGACATAGGCTCTCAAATAGGGTCTAGGCTGCCCTCCCATGACCTTGAATTGGATAAGTAGTTGGAAGATGGATGGATTACTGTACAAGAACATTCTGTCAAACTACTGGGTCACATGGTGCCAATCCCATGCTAGATCTAACTGGGCCTCAATGACATCAATCCATCCTACTTATCCTGGGCAAGAATGTGGGGGGTAGAAACTCATCCCAGTCTGCAAAATGGAAGCTCAAAGGCTCAGTCAAACACTATGGGCAATCAAGAGACACCAAGTAGCAAAGATGGGATTTGAACCCACAACCCTGGAGGTGTGAGACAACCCCGAGCCCTCAGTGACTGTGAGGTACTATTTTTGTGTCACACTTATTACAACTACATATTTTAAAGAAGTTTCATTTCAGTCACCTAAAAGAACCAACACTGTCATAATTAGATAGAACTGGAAAACTGACTGCACCATGGTTGATCTTAATTTCATCAAAAGGATTGATTGGTCCTAGCAGCAGCCAGATGCTTGATGACTTTCACTTCAGAGCCAGTTGAGTAGCAATAAACTCTTGTGTGCGTTTTGGTTCCTGTGCTCACTGGAAAAGGGGCTAACAGCAGAAAGGATACGGACCGTAACAGCAGCCCAGACATTCTGCATTTAAGGCCTGGAACCAGCTCAGACACTGAGTGCTAAGCGGCAATTCATCTGCATAAGCTTCACGGTGATCGTGGCCTCGGGTGAAGTTGGTAATGGCCTCTGGCGAATCTGTGGTCACTGTTGCCATCAAACATCCATAAGCTGTGAGCAATTATATCCAGCAGTCATCCTTAGCTTCTGGTTAACAGTACAGATACCCTATGTACCATTTATGCGATTTCCTCTAAACTACTGGCCGCATTTACATGAGTATACCCCCAGCCCAGCAAACACATTCCCCAAGGCAGAAGGCCTGAAACATTAGCCTAAAATAATCTGTCATCATAATTCCAGGTTGAATACTCTGGCATTCAATTTGGATGAATAACTGGCTTAATTATCCCAAGTGGCTCCATTCCTCCGGAGATGATCGCTGGTCTGACGCTCCTGAGAGTTGTCAACAGCCAACCAGATGCGGCAACACCTTCGCTCACCAGAAACAGTACTGCAGTTACGCCGTGTTGTTTATGACGTACGAGCTGACATCGTGTCCTCCCTGGCGGTGCGACTGAAGTGCACGGCACAGTTGGTGTGCATGTGACGGATAAAGGCCATCGCAGTGAGCTCGATTCTCCAGTCGTGTCACGACAAGTTCTATATAACCCTCTTCCCGAATGTCAAATGCACACGGCTGTGGGTGTCACGATTTTAGCCCCTGTTGCCACCTTACAGCCACAACATGCAAATCTCAAGGGTTGTCATGCACCCAAACCAAAGATGGAGAGGTCTTTTTGTTTTTAAAAATCACCCATTTCTCCATTTCACTACAGCTGGAGAGAGAGATGTATGCACAAGTGCAAACACGCAACATTTAACAGCAGCCACCCTTCACATAAGATTCAGTCATAATCAAATCACCCGTTGCAATGAAAATTTTTTATAAGTATTTACCCAAGCATAAATATAATTCTTACAATGGCAGCTCCAAGCAACACAGTATTACAAAATAATACATGACTTAAATCTATTTTTATAGTGATATGAGAAACAAATATAGTGTTGTAGATACAACAAGCAAAAACAACTTCAAAGGACTCTCATAAAGGAGAGTGCAGTAGTTATGGTTCTGTGGTACACAGCCTGTGTTCAGAGTTGAATAAACACAGGCCAGACTATCACAGTGACATCCTGTCCATTCCCACATTCCCAGCTCTCACGGCCTGGGAAAGTAAATGATAACTGACCGTAGCGCAAACCGCACACAGGAGTACAGAGGTGCCTCCCAGAAGCAGCTTTTTCAGGAGTTCCCGTAGAAGGCTTTACGTTCTGGATTACAGCTAAATCCCTGGTTTTGGTGCGGGAGCCCCCTTTCCCAGGTGTGACCCCAGACCACTTGGTTTTAAAGAATTCAAAGAGCCGGTTTTATACCAGACAGCTGACTTGGTTAATTAAAAATATGATTCCAGAGCATACATCTGCTGTGCTAATGCACATATCCAGGAACTTTTACCCCCATTTACGAGTTGAAATGTTACTGCAGTGACTCCCCGTCCCCCGTGGTACAGCGGCAGACCCAATTTCGGGATTTAAAGTAGCAGTACCGTAGCCTTGACGCTTATCATACCCACACAATATTAAAAAAAAATGCAACGTCATCCAGGCATCATTAAAATGATGCAAGGCTTAGTAGTGTAATGGGTCTCACCTAGTCTTGAATGCTGTGTTTAGATAAGTGAATTTCAAGGCAGGTCACTTTTGCAGCTAGAACCACATGACCACCCCCACTACATGCACAGTATTTACTCAACAAAATCATTAGTTCAGCAATTAAGAGAAGCAGGGAGAAACATCAGTTTAGATTAAGAAAAAAGAAAAAAAAAAAAAAAAAAACAAACTGTACTCTCCGGGGCATTGCCGATTCCCACACCAGCATATCAGTAGGGAGGTTCCCGTCTTTATCTCCAGCGTTAGCCATGACAGCCGCAAAGGCCAGAGCCCTAAGAGGCTACGGGTCTATTCAAGGCACAGCTAGCTTTAAATGAGCGACTTGGCTCATCTACGCTCATCATGTTCTCCCTTCTGATGCAACAGCAGAATCCCGGGCACAGATTCAGCATTTCTCAAGGGTAAGCAGTGCACATGTCCACGCTGACAACATTAGTGTTGTACTGCACTGTTGTCATGTAAACAATCAGTGATGAACTGGTTCCCTTAAATATTAAGGAGGGAGTTGGTGCATTCAGGGGACATGTCCTCTCTGCATGGGCTCACGACAGGGGCTGGGAACGCTTCCCCCCCATGAGGGAAGGAAAAGAAAGGAGAGAGAAAAAATAAAAAAATGCCCAACACCACCTTCTCACAGGGCTTGGTCAGGATCACGGCCTACCCTGACGTGACTAGCAATGCCTAAATCCAGCAAGGGAATTCCAGGCGGATGGGGCCCGGACCAGCCAGTGTTCCCCGTGTTTAGGGAAGAGTGTCACTATTTCGTGTTTTGTTTTAAATGCAAACAAACCAGTGAGGGAGTTTCTGGTGAACAGAGAAGCCCGAGACTTTAACGAGTCGTACGAGTCAGTTGGAGAGAAGGCTGTCGGTCGCAACAACGTAATTGTTTAAAAGGAAAGACAAAAAGGCTGCGGAGGATAGGGGTTTGATATCGTTTCCCAGGTTTTTGGCTTTGGATTCCGATATTTCAGGAGTCAGGGACAGAAGTCTCTCAAGCGCTGACAAAAGGCATCCAGAAATATAAACTGGCCTACAGTTCCCTTAGCTATGTACGCTTTCTGGCAGCGATCCACCTATTTCTGTGAAAGCGACCTAAAAAAGAAAAGTCACAGTCGAGTAACAAACTGGGGGGAGAGGAAAATAAAAAGGGTGAAACACAGCATGTTCACATGAAACGACGTCATTAATAAATTAAGGAGGCTAGCGCAGTGAAGTCGGACGCCGTTTACGGGGAGATGCGTCTCGGCGCTATAAACGTGAACAACCCCAACCCGGAGTACTGCCAAGCAGTGGTAGACAGTCACGTCGCCCTGGCCTTTCATCTCCTCTGACGGCAAATAAATAAATAAAATAGGGAAAAAAAAACGGGAGACGTGTGACAAGAGAAAACAGACGGGGGGAAGAGAAGCGACAGCGAGGGCCTAGCTAGGCGACGCCGGTGCCGCTAGCGAGCCAATAAAGCTCCGCCGAGCGCTTCCCGTCCGCCCAGATGACAGCCGAGGCCCGGCGTCGTCGTTTTGGGCCACATGCCGTTACCTGAAAACACCTTCCGCTACACAACTTGGGCCGGCACTTAAAGGGACAGCGGTAATTCAGTACGAAACAAAGCAAGGTTCTTTCTGCATCACTCCACGTTAACAAGACAGACAAGCTTAATTACTCCAGCTTTGTGTTATACTGGTACTGACAGGTAGTGCAGGGCTGCCAATAGCACAGTGAACAGTTCCAGCACCACCTTTAAATTAGTTTCAATGGGAAAAGTATGTGAATGTCAGACTGCTTGTACAAAAATGGGCACACACATACACACAGACGCAGACATGCACGTCGTCCCTTGAGACAGGGGTGCACTTTCCTTTTCTCGAGTGCCGGGTCCGCTGTGGCAGAAACCACCACAGAGGGCTAATTTCATGCAGCGACACACGTCCGACCTTGAACGGCGGACAGAAGGCAGGCAGTGGCGTGCAACGGGAGCCCGGCTAGCCTCGGTCTTCTCCCGCCGAGACGCGCCGTTCGGAACAGATACAGCAAGGAAGTGCAAGAGGAAAAATTCCCAGGGACGCTGCTTGACAGCGATTAAACAGGCATTTCTCAAAAGCACCTTCAAAGTGACTTTGCATGTACTGGGGCAGGCAGGTGGTGTAGTGGTTAGGGACACAACAGAGTAAATCGAAAAATCGCCGGTTTGAGTCCCCGACCTGCAAGTACCGCTGAGGTACCCTGAGCAAGGTACCGTCCCCTAGCACTGCTCCCCGGGCGCTCACGTAGCTGCCCCCTGCTGTGTCACGATATCACATGGGATAAAAGCAGAGGACACGTTTTGTTGTTGCGCACTGTCTCAACAATGACAATTAATCACCATCACCAATTATATAAGGAATTACATTTAAATAATTCCAGAGATTTTATCAGATATATAATCATTAAAACCATACTCCCCTGTCGTCAGGTGGTCTACACTAGACCACAGACATACTAGTTGAAAAGAGTGAAGAGTCACGAGTTTGAATTAAAATCAAAAGCACCAAATATTAAGAAACTGTGGATTCCAGGGGGAAATTCAGGAAAGTTGTTAGCCAAGAATCAAACTCAGGGTAGCTATTTGAGGCAGCTATGCTAACCATTACATCAAGAATGCTCGTGCCTGCATCCAAAACCACCGGACACTTCAAGTACCATAGCCCTTTGAGTATGCCATATCACACACTGTCCATCACAGAAATACCAGTGTGTCGTAAAATAAAAAAAATTAAAAGACCTACACGAACCCATTACTATAGCCAAAGAGGTTCTCAATATGTACCTTGAAGGCACCATTTCTCCACTAAAAGCAGTAACTAGCCTTTGATTTTAAGCAGCCTTGTTCTCCTCCCCCAAACGGAGGGTCTAAATAGAGAACACCTGCCCCCCCCCCAACCACATACTGCACTATGAATACCTGTCAGCCATCTCTCTGCCATCCCAGCAGGAGGCCGATCGATGGCACTACATTGCCTGGGAGGCATCGAGGCTGACAGCACATGCAGCTGGCTTCGTCTCAGCTAGTCCGCCCCTCCTCCGTGCCCGAGAAGGGAACAGGTCGGCTGGACCTTTACCCTCCAGCTGATTGACTGCAGCAAATCAGTGCTCAAGTAGCACAGCCCAAGTCACTGCTGCGGTGACACCCACCCTCCCACTCCATGAGTAACGGACAGTGACCACTTAGTTAGCCAAGCTAATATTCCTAGTAGCTTAGTGTGCAGATGTGTTAGCAGCTCTGGGGTCAAACCCCCAGCTCTTCAGATGTGCCTCCCAAAATCAAACAAACTCTCTTAACGACCAATTATAGAACAGCACCCATCCAGAGGACTTCAGGGCAATCTGTATCAGTGCACGCGGGCCTGGAGATCGCGCGGCCCGCCGTGCCCTGCAGACAGACGCCCCTTTCACGGGCTTCAGTTCACGCAGTAAACGGGGGAAACAAACACAGCACTGTGTCCACATCTTTCGACAACATAGGCGGTATTGTCACGAAAAAAAATTACATCATACAGTCAGTGATTTATGAAAATGCATGGACGTATGATCACGAAGTAACCCTTTCGCGGGCGGCAAGGGCTTCCATTTCCACTCTTAAGAAATATGGGATGCCACCCCCTGCGTCCAATTGGGGCGGGGGGGTTCCCCACAACAATTTTCCGAGCGGGAGAAATATATGGGATAAATCACATCCCGGATTTGTTCATAAAAGGACATTTTATTTATTATTTTTTTTAAATACAGGACAATCCCGTAATTCAGGGGTCTCCAACTCCAGTCCTGGAGGGCCGGAGTCCTGCACATTTTTGGGTTTACCCTCATTTACCACACCTGATTCACCTCACTGAGCTGATTACCACACAGCACTTAAGCACAGTCATTTGTGATGGAACAGGGAAAGAATTAAGCTACACGGGACTCCGGCCCCCCAGGACTGGAGTTGGAGACCCTTCCCGTAATTTACCGAGCAACTACCTACAGTGCAGAGTCTATGAAGACGGCAAAGGGGCAGAGGGTTAAATGAGAGTAGGGGGGCACCATAAGACGCTGGCTATTTCTCATCTTCTCATTTGGGTGATCAGCCTGGGGGAGAGATGAAAGACAGACAGCCTGGGCAGACCATGACGGAAGAGAAGGAGGGGAAGACGAGGGTGAGAGAACAAGCAGGCTGCCTGGGACATGTAGGACGGGAAGTGGACGCCAAGGACGAACATCGTTTGACCCTAGATTTCACCAGAAATCCGAACCATTCCGGAATCAAATTACACACAAAGGCCGACACTTAAGGCCATCGAGCAACAGGTCACCGTGTCCAGGAAGAAGATAATGAGGGCGTAACGTGTCCGAGGTGAGAGTCGCGTCTTTCCATCAGCATGACACGATTACACGCGGAACGCTTGTGACATCGCTCCAGTCGTGGGGCATCCCCAGGGCCTCTGAGAGGCGGCCGTGAGCAAGGCACTTTGCACTAACTAAACGTTAATCCCGATAACAGCCAAGAGCCTCTGTTAACATATCGACCCGTTTCTCGACACGTGATGGTTTGAGGGCAGCATTAGGCCGGAAGAAAGACACAGTGAGACATCAGCCGTAACACCCAGCTTGGCAAAATGTCAATGTGTTCAGTGTGAGTGATAAAGGGTCATCTGCGGGCGGCGGTCCCCAAGTCACATCCCCCTCCACTCTCATCCTGTCAGATGTGCTTAAAAGCTAAAGGAGGATGGAGAGAAGAGCCTCTTGAGCGGAAAAAAAACAGCACGTCTCCAACAGAAGCTCTGAAACGTCATTAAATATCAACCCCCATCACTTAATGCAGACGGAAGTGGCATGCTGATACACAAGCTCAGTGTTACATGGGTCATTTTTTGAATTTCTCCTTACAGGGACCAAACGGAATCCCACGCAGCAGCTAACAGTGAATCATTGTTACGGTCAGGGTTGAAGACATATGTAATCCCAAAAGTAAAACTGTGAGAGTTTAAAACCATAACTTGTTTGGTGTGTGTGATTTGTGTTAAAGGTTACACACAAGACAATACCACTTTCTGAGGCTTCCCCTTCATAATACAGCACAAACTCTTCAGGGAATGAACACACGGGGCTTTGTGTGTTATGAGCAATGGAACCTTTGTGCTATAACTCCAAGACCTGGGGTATTGTGTCCACTGGTATGGTGTTGAGTTACCAACATGGCCAGTAGAGTATTGCTATTCCAGGGCACCGAGGAACAGGAAACAATGCAGGAGACTTGGGTTACTGGGTCCCATAAAAAAAAAAAAAACCCCACACACACACACACACACACCTTTCCCCCACTAAACACAATGATCCAATAGCAGGAAGGAAGGGTGGGTAAGTTATGACCCATCACTACCGGCACAATTGTGAGCGACAAACTCCCTTAACTCTAGAGGCCTTTCCCCACAGAGAGCCAATTTAAGCCCAACAAGCAACCGTTATGGGGTTTTTGAAATCCTAACTCGCGGACACCGGAAAAGTGGGTCACCCACTTGAAGGGGGCGGCTCGTCGTTAGTTAACAAAATGCAACAAATCCGCGGAATAAGGAGGTCGATTTATGAGAAATTGAGAATAGCAGTAAGAATACAAACTTACAGACAAGTCCTTCAACCTGTCACACAGGAAAAATATAATGAGTGAAATGAAATTACATTTGTACAAATATAGGTACACTGGAATGCTTATTTTCATACATCCCTTAGTCCTTTGACAGACATACTATATGGATAAAAGCATTGGGACACCAGGCCATTATACCTACAGGAACTTTTATGGCATCCCACTCTAAATCTATAGGGATCCATATGGATTTGGTCCCCCCTTTCCAGCTACAACAGCCGCCACTCTTCTGGGAAGGCTTTCCACAAGATTTTGGAGTGTGTCTGTGGGAATTTTTGGCCATTCATCCAGAAGAGCATCTGTGAGGTCAGGCACTAATTTGGACATGAAGACCTAGCTCACAAATTGTTCTAGTGCATCTCAAAGGTGTTCAGTGGAGTTGAGGTCAGGGCTCTGTGCAGGCCACTCAAGTTCTTGCACACCAAACTCATTCAACCATGTCCTCATGGACCAATGGACGTGTTGGAACTGGCGACTTTATGGTCACATCTGAGAGCCAGGAGTGGGGGGGCAGGGGGGGGGGGTATGCAGTCAGCAAGAACCTGGCTTGAAGAGGCAATGGTGTCTCGACATTGCCCTCTGGACAGCACACTCAGTAGGCCTCATTTGGTGTGGGCTAGCTCCCCACTGAAACGCTCCTCTTCCTCCTCGCATTTATTTAATTAGGTGCCGTTATCCTGGAAATCGGTATGTAGCGAGGGGGGCAGGGGGCGGCTTTGTGTCCAAGCATACAAGCTTATCTGGAAGGACCAGACAGCTAGGGAAGGAAGCGGGGGCTGTCAGGGAGCGATAAGGCCGGGATACGAGTCCCTTCCTGCTCAGAGGCAGCCCGAAGCCGTGCCTGTGGAAATTAACTATTCCATTAACCAACCTTCTTTTTCTGGCTTCGATAGAGCAGTAATGGAGGCAATACCAAATCAAAGTACAGCAGGAAGGCGACCTCAAAATTATGCTCAAATTATGCACAAGTAGATTTATAAAAAAAAATAAAAAATGGATCATTACAGGAGCGGTTTCAACTTCATCTGGAGTGACGGTGCTCTGATCCACTTTCCCCAAATGCTTGCACGTTTGCATCCACGGCTTTGGCTGTCATATTCACCATTCCCGGTTAATCGCCAAGAGTCTGGAGAGGGATGCACTAATGGCGGATGGCTCGGGGCGCTTTAGCTGCATGCACCCCCCCCCCAACCCCAACCCCAACCCTCCACCCCCAATTTTGTGAATCTTAGTTGCATGTCCTTCAAAGACAACTGCTGTATCTAAAACTATGTCGTTTTAGAATATAGTCATTCAGCTAAATGAATGAAATTAGGAACCATTGGGGGGCCCTCCTGGCTCTTTTGGCCCCTGCTTAAGAGGCCTTATTAGCCCTGTGATGGGGGGGGACTAGCATCTAAGCTCGTCCGGCTTTAGCAGAATCTTATGCCCGGATTTCCCCATATCCTTGCATAGCGCCATCCTGGATCCCGCTGCGCGGCAAACCAACCGCTCAGCTGTTTCGATCTACATTCGCAAAGCCTCTGTTTACAATACAGATGATGCTGTATTGGCCTTTTAGGCATTAAAAGCTTTTTAAACACTGAGTTTCTTAAGTCTGCAAATATTTACTCTTCTATAAGAATAGCACACACAATTACTCTGCCACAAAAATTCCTCAGCATCATTTCATAGACAGAAAGGTTTAAGGTACGGAAGTATATAATTTGTCTACTGTTCAAACACAATGAAGAAGAGGGTATCATGCTCACAGGAATGACAGAACCGGGCCTTTTCTCCTATTAGGTCCTGCAGAACTGCTTTGGGCTTTTGTGAACACCCATGCGCGCACACACACACACACACCATGTATTCCTTTATGGGAACACACCATCCAATCCTATGGGCATAACCCTGATCCCAACTATGACACCCTTAACCCCTACCCAGCCCTAACCTTACCCATAAGTAACCAAACAAAATATTTACTTTTGGCATTTTTAGTTTTTTGATTGCAGACACAGATTTTTATAAAATTGAGGTTATCCTTATGGGGACCAAAAAAAATGTCCCTGCAAGGTAGAAAATAACTTTTTTAATCACACTGTGGGGACACTGGGTCCCCACAACGTAATATATATCTGTCCACACACATACACACAGTTCTACAGAGTGCAACTGGTCCGAAATGGCCAGCCTACTGTGCCATTTCCTGACTTAATGTCCAAAACAACATGATACTTTACAATATAGTTTTAAATTAAAAATAACGGTCCAGCTGTGGACCCTGTGCTCCCCCAGTACCCTATACTGGACTTCGATGGATGGATAGTCTTGTGTCCATAGTCCTTGCAATCCTCACAGGAAAACTGCTCAGTACAAAGGCTGACAATTAGCATATTAATAGCTTCTACTGCGCAGCTTTCGGTGCAGAGGTTCCAGCTACAGACGTGTCATTTAATTAAATATAAGCACATTACTACAAGCAGCAGAGATGTAGTGAAATGCGAGCACTCCAGATATCATGCACCACAAAAGGGACACTTTCTGCATATTCATTGAAACAACCCACACTTGATTAACTTTCAATGACCTTTTTACAGACCAAAACCCAAACCATTAGCAACCAAAGGCCACTTTCTGAAGAGCTATGCCACTATGCCAACCAAAAACAGAAAACCCCAAGAATAATAGTTTTGTTGGCATTGTGTCAGGTTGTGGGTGAACAATGGAAATGGGTGTTAAATTATTCCAAAGGACACGCGAGAACTAAAAACAAACGACAAAAAACTAGGTAATATGTTAAGCTGTATCAGGTGAGTGACTTCCCCGAGTTCCCAGAGTTGCTAACAAGGTCAGCTGTGGAAGAGCATCTGTGCGAGTTCACATGAGGTCACTGACAGAGCGAGCTGGCCTTCAAACCCCTCCTACCCCTCCTCTCTGGGATGGTGCCTCTCACATCGGTAGACATTCTTCCCCAAGAAATGGATGAGAGACATGGTGTCATACACACACGCTCACACATACACGACGCACACAATTTACATAGTCATCCAAATTTATTCATACACTGGGATGGTAATTACACCTGACAGTCATCGAATACACCCAGGCAATACTGCGTGACCAGGGCTCTGAAGTGGTCCCAGGCATACCAGGAATATTGATTACAATGCATTTCCCCACAATATACGTTTACCCATATAACTATACATATACATACCAGAAAAACGGCAGTATCTTAAAATCACCTGTATTTAGTTCAGAAGCACCTTTTTTGGTAGTAGCCGTGTTTCAGTCAGGAGTAATAAGTTGAAACCCCGTGGCAGTGCAGGGAGAAGGTCTGTCAGTTGGCATTACAGTTTGGGTATCTCAGGGAGATCCCCCCCGGGCCCCACAGTCCTCACTGCCAGAGCCCCACTCACTTCCCTGACTTTGTTCGCATTCGGATTAAAAGCCAGTTCCGCTTACGCCTTGAGATTCCCGGGTAATCCCACTGATGTGGGCACTCGCGATTAAGGTGGCGTGATCCAAGACTCGGGACCACGGGATTCTCTGAAGAACGCCTTCACTCCCCCGTCAGGTTCTGGAGCTTTCCGACGCAACCCTAACCACCTCAAAAACTATATATATATTTTTTTTATATAACTGAGCACATTGTCTGTGACATTCTGGACAACCTAGTAAATGCATAGATTATTCTTCCACACAGTACTACTTTATATCTTTTCCACTGGGGAATGAGTTTTACATTTTATTTGGCAGATTTTCTTATCCAAAGCAACCTAAATTAAGAAAGGTCAGCATGGTATGTGGGTAATCGAGGGTTAAAGGCCAAACTGCCTGTCGACCCTGGGATTTGAACCAGCAACTTTCTGGTCACAGGCACAATATCGTAACCCAATGAGGCACATAAAACCCCTGGTTTTGCATTGACTAGCGTCTTATTATACTCGATGGACTAGTCACAATACCTCAAACTGTCCTTGAGATATAGTTTTCCTGTAATTCTCAAGCTTATAAGAGAGATGACCTTTCCGCGTCCAATTTCCAGCCTTTATCGAGACAGGCTGGCTGGGCTACGATAATTTACATCGTTTCCTTTGACAGAATAGGTACATTCTGGGGTGGCAGGGCACCTCAAACGGGGAGGTGCTGTCAGGATTCTGTTCCGGATAGTTTAATGCGTTTTCCACACTGGCCTTTTAAGAGACTCCACCACCACTTCAGCAGTGAGTGCTGCAGTTGCATTTGTTGGTGTCTGAAGACACGGCAAAGTCATTTACAAGAAGCATTACCCTTACACCACAGGACAGCAGATGGAAACAAAGGCACCAAAAAAACTTAACCTAGAACTTTTACTTTTACTTTTCTGAAACTGAATGAATGAAAACTAGTTTCTCCACATATCTTCTGAAGATAAGTGTGGAGAACAGGACAGAATACACACAGGAGGCAAGTGATGGCTCGTGGGGAGAGCACTTTTCCCACAATGCACCATGATTATAAGTAGGTAATAAAATGCCAATGTATGAGCAGGACTGTGCACAAGCCTATCCACAGGGCCGTCAATGCAGATGAAAGACTGCTCCTCCCAGCTTTCCCTAGCCAGGTCGTTCACTCCCAAGCCCAAAGCCTGCCACGACTGGTTGGCTAGAGTTTAAAACTTCACCCCTCTAGCTGGGCTCCGGAGCATAGCAGGATTTGCCATGGCGATGGGCGACGGACAGTGGGATACAGCTGGACCGCAGAACTTGGGCAGGATTTCCCTGCTCTGCTGAGCCGGCTTCCTTTAACCAGTCAACTAATAACTATAGGCAATTAACGGCCGATTTTTGGCCGGCTGGTTTTCACGCATCACATATTTGGGACAGTTTTTCTGTAGCTCCCCCCACTGGTCAGTAAGACTTAATTAACATGAAACAGACACATACACAAATTAACTGCAGCCTATGACTTACATTGCATTATATGATGGGCTTCTGTCTGTCTGGAGGGTTCATAAATGTACCTGTATCTCTATGGAGAGGTTTCTGGCAAGGTGGCACTACATCTCAATAAACTAAGATCAAAATAAATTACTGGGATGTGGGTCCACACTGTCAACCAACTGGTACCAGTGTAACCTTAGACCGGATGCCTGGCAGAGTGTGGATACATGCCGACTAACCTTCGTCGCCAGCGAGCCACTAGCGGCCCTCGGTGAGCCGATCAGTAGCCTGCGTAACACTTATAGGAAATGCCTACCCTGCCCCCAAGTGAGACGCATGCCCCCCCCCCCCATTCCAAAAAAAAAAAATAATAATAAAAACTCATAGGTACTCAATGTGAAGGTGGAGGCAGCAGCAATTGCAACAAATCAACTGATGTACCCCCCACCTGCTCCCTCCCCAGGGCAGTGAAATCTACAGAGGGGGAGCCCAGATTGCCAAAGTGGGGTAGGGGGCCTAGTCGCTGTCATTTTGGGGGCTGCGGGTTGAAAACTTTGGGAACCCGTACTACATAATATACATACACTGGAGAGAATTTGAGAGGAAACTAGAGAGTTTCCCTAAACTTTTTTTTTTTACATTATGAATTATATAACATTACAGGAGATTTTGCCAGGAGTTATTTTTACAATGCTGCTGGACAACAAAAATAGCCCCCCTCCGCCCCCCCCCCCCCACGCCCCCCCCCCCCGCGCCCCGCCGTACGCCCCCGCCGGACCGGCCCCGCGGGACGCCCCCGCCGAAAGGGCCCCGCCGGCCCCGCCGTAAGGACCCGCCGTAAGGGCCCCGCCGTAAGGACCCCGC
>JAODKM010000099.1:18896416-18926668 GCA_026780845.1 Petrocephalus sullivani | reverse complement strand
GATTTAAATGATCGAATGATTATTTGTTTTTTACTTCCCCATCCTAGAACCCCACACACACACACACACACACACACTTTTAAAAAGCTTGATACACCCCTGCTTGTAATGACTTTGGGTTTCCAGCTTTGGGAAGCTGGCTGGCATGAGATTTTCAATTTGAGACAAGCCTGCATAACCGTTTACATGTATGTAATCATTTTATTACCTTCTAAATAGTCTGTAGGGTTTGCAGACTGCAACGCTTTTGATGTAGCTAATTTTAGGTTTATAATGGAATAATGCAGATTTGCCGTAAGATTTCTTGCGTGACCGCGAGAGTCTGAAAGCGTGTCGCTCCAGATGCGTGAGAGTTGGCAACCCTGCATTATCCCAATTATCCCAGAAGTGTGGAATTAATGAGGAATTAAAAGACCCCCCATTTAAATATACATTTACACAGATGGAACAAAAATGCTCCCTCCAAGTCAGATAGGAGTTCTGACCACGTCCCATCTGCACACTGAGGACAAGGTCTCCGGGGAGGCCTGAAGATTGCCCCAGGGTAAGTGGCAGAGGTATATCCCAGATGGGATGCCATCACACAAAACACCAGATTCTCTGACTTGTAGAATAAGGATTTATGGGAGAAGAGAGAGCTGACTGTTGCCTGCGCCATGCTGGGATTTCATCAGAGTCCCTTCTCTTGCAGGCTAGCGGGAGCCCGCGTCAGGAATAGCTCCACCACAGTCACACACCTCTGTCGCAGCCGTCGCTGCCATCTCTGCTCCGACGGGTGCGTGTCCCTGCTCAGCCCCCCGCGGCTCAAAGGAGGTCGAGAGGGGCGCGGCCTGACATGGGCAAGTCGACTCCCAGGCACGCCAGACGGGCGCCGGATAGTCACGCTGACGGCGCGGGGATTACTCATTAGTGTGCCTCCCGATGACAACTTCGCAGGCTGGCCGAGGTAAAAATAAACAAAAACGATGATGCAAAGCTGGGCGCTAGGAGGTCATGGTGTTCCTACTGACGAATAAAACTTCGTTATCGTCCTTTAAGGTCTTACTTTAATATTAATAAAGCCCCAATACGGAGAAACGGACACTGGGAGGAATGTCGTCCTAATGGTCGACAGGAGCAGTCCTGGGCAACCCATCAGGCCACACAATTAATAAAACCAAGAATTAGAAACATTTGAACATGCCTCTTCAAAGATGAGGCATGCTTTAACATCAGCATAAGAAAAGCCATCAATCTCCAACTGTCCCTCTGTCACACTACACTGCCACACGCTGCTTTAGTTTGGGGCCCTGGGTTGTTACAGTGTGGGAACACGCAAGTTAGCCTGCCCAGACGTCAGAGTCATACGGCAAGCACGGCTCTCGTGAACACAAACGACCGTAAAAAGCAATAGCGTCCCCCCCCAGCCGCGAGCGGTCCTGGCCCATCACATTCCCCTTTAACTGGGAAAAGGGGGCGTGGCCTGCACGTTTGAGCGACTTCATAGGCCGGCCTAAATGTTGGGAAAGTCGCCCACTTGATTTCTCACGACCCCTGGCCAGCTCCTCCAGGGACGACGACGGATTCCTGACGGCACTGCCTAGGAGGCTCCATGCTCCCCACGGGCTAACGGCAGGCGGCTTCCGTCTGCAGCAGGATGGCAGGGTACACAGAAGGACTCCAACAGCACTATTCCCTGCCCATGTACACCTGGGGATGTGGAGCAGGTAACAAAATCACAGTCTTCATTATTCCTTTACAAGTATTTTCACTGCGCATACAACAATTACACATTATTTAACAAAAGAAGACCATAAAATAAATGTCGCACCTCCCAAAATACCAAATACAGCCAATTTCCTCCTAGACCTTACATGCTTCTGGGAACCCAAGATGTCAAAGTGAAACAAAAATTCTACTGGTTACTGGCAACCTCTCACAGAACATTATTTTAAGAAATGAGCAACTTAAGAGATTGGCGTTGACTTGACATTTCATCAAAGTGCTATTCTTAGCATTTAGGCACCAGAGCAGCCAGCTAAAACAAGCAAGTTGTGTCTATGGGTGGTATGGCAGTTTGGTAGTACGGGTGCCTCCCATCTCCACGGCTGAGGGTTCGAATCCCACCTCCCCTCTGTGTGATTATACATAGAAAATACATTCTTCCAGTGTTCTGTGGGTTTCCTCGTGCCGACCAATGACAAGTTTTGACTCTGAACTGCCCAAGGTATCTGTGTGTGTAATGTAACGGAAAGACACCCAGTCCCAAGCATTCCCTGGAGCCGTGTGCCCTCACCTGCCTGGGACAGGCTCCAAGCCACCCCTGCAACCTTGTCCTGGACAAACAGTTGGAGGATGGGACATACAGAAGCACTTGCAGGAATATCATAAAGAAGAATACTGTGAAATCGTGAGGCTTACTCAGGCGTAGAAAGGAGAGGTTGAACGTAGAGGCTCTTCAGTCAAACACTGTAACTGCTGCTTCAAATAAAGAGGCTTGTAATGCAAGACCCACACCCAGCATTACAGCATTACTGGGAAATGATACACAGTCCTGAGCAACTATTATCGCAGAACACATCCAAAGTGCACACATCTTTTTGCTGCAAGCTAGCCTGTTAGGTTGGACTGTCACACTAGAAGAGTACACATTAACAAAACCACATCGAGGTGCTATGGCTGGTTGAGTGGTTCAATCAAACCGAAGGCCCCGCTGGGCTCAAGATGGGCAGGCCGAGACCGTGGCAAATTAAATTCTAGTGGTTCGTCTTCAGAATTCACACCCCTGCTAGTCAGACACTAAGCATGGGCCATTATAGATCCTATAATTTAAAAAGAAAAAAAAACAGGCCGTCTATTTTCCCCAAAGACACAGAAGTGGCTTGACTGGTCAGCTGATCATGTGATTGACTGGCTAGAGACCTAGATACCAAGCAATCACACACACACACACACACACACACACACACTGACCCCTTCCTGACTGACTTTCCCTTATGAGCAAGGCTGTCCAATTTTGGTCTTAGAGGGTGCAGTTATGGATGTCTGCCAACTATCTTCAAAGCACTGAAAAAAAATCTCCATTGGCTAAATTGGGGTAATGATCAGTTTAATCAACTGCTTAAGTGGTCAGATGGAACACAAATAAATGCACATTCTGGAGCTCCGAAGACGGGCTCTGCCACTACCAAGAGGGCCCAGCTTGCTGTTGCTTGGTGCAGGCCAACTCCCTACCTGTAGACAAAGATGAATGAAGATGCACTGCTGCCAAACTCACACTGCCAAAAAGGGAGGACATATTCAGTGTCGTCTCAGATAAGGCTTCATAGCAACAAAGACAAGTCTGATGAAGAGCATTTTACCCTTTCATATTCGGGGCCTACAGACCACGCCCAAGCACAGCTTACTAAAGCTTGCCCCTGTTCAGGAGAAATGACATACTATGGGTGGTTTTTAAAAACACTGTTTTCATTACATTGCAAAAAAAGGGAGGGATTAAAATGAAGAAGTAGTAATATATGCCAGAGGAAACCCGTGCAAAATTCCAGACATGACTTATAACTAGAACTAGCTAGAACTCCGAGCTACAGTCCTGTAACTGTGCTGCCCACCCAGCCAGCCGGCCACATTTACTCACCTAGTAACGGCAACTAGTAATGCATCACTAGTTCTGACCTCCAGCATCTTTTAATCCCAGAATTTATCATAATCTATTCCTTTAAAACAGCAATCGCTAAGGCCCACTAAAAATAAAACACACAGCAGTGAAGTAACAGAAAAGGGACATATTTCAGGGTGACAGTCCCCAGATAATGACAGGACTGTGTCGCTGCTGATGTCATTAATCCCATGCGTATTGAACCTTATGAAGGCCACAGGAAACGCAAATATACACCAATAAGACAAGCAGTTTACAGTAATCTGAACCAAACTTAAGTAGATCCAATGTATATTGCGTATACACGTTTTAAATGTTCTAAGAAAACCAGTAGGAAGGCTGATTATTCAGGGAAAGGGACATGGCCAGCTAACAGTATGTAAAGAAACATAAAATGAATGCCATGCTTAGCCAGAATAAATGTGCTTTTCATTTGTTCACCACTGGGAGGTCCTACAAACAGAAACCACTATATAAAGGCCTGCAGTGATGTAGTAACCATATTGTAACGACATCCTTCATAGAAAGACACACGGGCTTACAAGGAGCGCAACCATTAAAGCCATGTTTCTGGGGAAAAAACTGAATAAGCAGTTATGCCATGTGGGAAAACATTACCCCCCCCCCCAATCACTATAAATTTAGCTGGTAAGATCATAAAAGAAAAAAAAAAAACGACTCATTTTTGGTATTTTTAATAAGCGCAAATTATGGCACAAATTGTGCTTGAGATATACAGAATACAATATGGCTGCAGAAAATGAATGCTGTGTCCAAAACTGCATACTCGATTGCCATGTAGTAGGTGTGATATAGTCTGCAAAGTGAGCAGTATGACCCAGGCCGCTGTATGGGCAGTAGGCAAATAGTACTTCGGTGACATACTACATTTGGTGCAATTTCGATGTGTGCAGCCATTGGAAGCTAAACTATCCCACAAGGCCATTGGTGCTGCAAGTGGAGGTGAAAGATGTTGCTCGTTTATAGATTCTTGTGAAGATCGCAGACAAAATGTCGTCTCTATATAGATTTACATGGAAAACAATGCCCAGTTACATAAGTTGACTGAAATGAGTTTTTTTTTTTTTCTTATGGATAGTTTAACTTTCACAGTTTCACAGTCAAGCCAAATCATTGGTCTGAGAGCATTTGTACTGCTTTCATGCATACACACAGTACGGACTACATTAAGAGAAGTAGTAGGCTTCTAAGGAAATCCAGTATGTACTGTGGATGTATGATTTTGGACACACCCCAAGTCTTTGTGTGTGCATGGCTGAAACATGCCAGTGAGAATTGGAAGTGAGCAAACCAAGTGAGACGCACTGGACAATTCGGGAATAAATCAGCATTTGTTACAGAGCTCATGGACTTTCGGCAGGTACAAATATACCCTTTTGGGCGGCTTATCACTTTTTTTAATCAGCACATGAAGCACTCATATTTAAAGATGTGAATAACACCGACCAATATTTATGTTACAAGAACAGTAATTCCATACATGCATTTTCAATGACTGCTGACTCAATACAGGGATATTCCTCGAGCTAATCCTTAAAGCACAGGCCACAGAGAAGGGGACGCCAAAGACAGCGTGTCAATACATCACAGCCTGCACACAGAAAGGGTACAATGGAAAAGGCAATTAATATGAAATGGACTAGGGAAGGAAAAACGGGACACCTAAAGAAAATCCATTCGAACTTGAGGAGTGTATGTGAAACACACACACACACAGAACTGGGTCAGAAACTGAACCCACAGGTCTGAGGTCACCATGCTACCCATTCCACCACTGCACTGCCCTACAAATTATAAAATTCAGAACAAGCAATAAGGAATATAAATCAGCACGGCACACATAATGGTGGACAGGCAGAAACAATGCACATTAGCCGTTCATGAACCAGTGTGACCTCATTTCCTGTGCCGACTGATCACCGACTTCCTGGCCAATGCTCCATTGTGAGTTCTAAGCCTTCCTGCACGCAGGAAGCGGTTCCCTTCCGGCTTCATTCCCTGTCCTGGTGCAAGGATATCCAGATCCCAAACTGGGGGGGGGTAACTCAGGAGAGCAACAAGGTCGATTTACAATCCACATCCCCCACCGGTCACCCACAGAGATTACTCATTATCCAAAACAAGAACAATCAGGGTGAGAAGCAAGACAACTGCACTTTAGCAGTGGTGGAGCATCAAACAGCTACTTCATGCTTTTTGTAATTCCAATCAGGTGCTGCTATGATACCATCCACCAGGTAGCCAAGGTGAGATCTGCACAGCCAGACAAACCCAGTGCAGAGCAGTACCTGACTGCTTCAGCAAAATCATACCTATGAGGGCATATACAGTTCTGAAAATGCTTCTATGTTGGCTTGATTCAAGCAATATTACATAAAAAACCTAAGCAGCATGGCATTCCTTCTTCCAGAAAAAGGAAAATACGAGTCACAATTGCTTTTAATAGTCTACAGACTTGTACCAAGTTATGTACTCAAGTAACAATTGACAAGACGATTTGAATAAGCGTTAGAGTGGGAGATTTGTATTCTCCCATGCTGATTTGCATGTATTTATGTATTTTTTAGTGCTATTTTGCCCCGCTATAAAGAACAGTTAATTATTTAGGCAGGAGGACGGCCTCCCTGTAATATAATAGGCCAGCGTTATTCTTCAGTTAAATAGAACGACAGTGAGCAAGTGCAGAGGACCGTCGTATTATTCTAATCGGGTGAAAAAAAAACTATTTAAAACATGCCCTAAATTGTATAAGAAACTGTACAGTACGTTTCTTGTCGCCGTACACTTAGACAAATGTCTCGTGTTCACCAAGTACACCTCAGAAAGCAGCTCTGACACCATTAGCATGAAAAGGTCGACTGAAGGTAGGTTAACTCGACTGAAAAAGGCACCATTCCCTTCGCGTTTCGGGTTTAGAACCAACCGCGCAGAACGACGCCGCTTTTCACGGAACAGGTGCTTTAAGGCTAGCCGCGCTCTGTAATCTTATACTGCCCAGCTACTTATTACCCGTAGCATTAAAAAACAGCTGGAATATGCAGCTTCAAACTCAAAAGGGTTAAAAAGAAAGTTAATAAAATAATACATTTATGTACTCAAACGTTACACTGAAAAGTTAATAAAATAATACATTTATGTACTCAAACGTTACATTGAAGCCGACAAGTTAAATATGAGGAGCGCAACAGTAACAGCTGGACTCAAGTTGAAACATAAAGAAGTGCTCCGTTTGTTTAGTCCGGTAGATTATTTTTGACAAGGCGTACCGTACCTGGAGAAGCGCCCAGAACCACGAGGACCAGCGAGATGATCAGCTTTCCCGAAGTGCCCATCTCCTTGGTCCAACATGCACCTTCTTCTGCGCGTCCCACCCTTTCGGTTCGCAGTACGGACGTGCAGGATCCCGCAAGGACTTCCCCGTTATCTCTGCCTGGGCGCACGGGGGACACAGACTCAGATCCCCTGCTTAATACTAGTCGATCAAAAGTGCTAAATCCGGGACGGCAGCTGGGCGCTGCTAGACATCACGCCCGAGGAGCCATCATGCCCAGTCATAATGCGCGTCTGAAAGGCGAAGCTGCGAGCGGCCAAGAGGCGCTTCCCGCTGCTCTCAGGAAATTTCCGCCCAGGAGTAAGCGGCCAGTACGCAGAAACGATTCCCCAGCCTTTGCTGTAGAACTGGCTGTCATCATTGGGCTCCTGCACATATAACCGGGGATTCAGCGCGCCGGCCGCCGCACCTGAGTCCGCCCGACACGCCTACCGAAGGCGGGAGACGCCTCCCGTCTCTCCAACAGGTGCTTTTCCCATTAAAAATGTATTTTAAATGTTTTACATGTTGAAACCGACATTATACCTCGGTATACCTTAATCTCCCACGTTTTGTTCTAAGTAAGGCCACTTTTGTCACCGTTTAATTGCCTTAAACTAGCAATTCTGCATAGCTGTAAACTCATAGATTACAGACAACTCAGTCAGCCGAGTGATATTTATATTGCTTAACTCTGGCCGATTGCGCTAACTAAAGTGTAATAGCCGACTCTTTAAATCTGAGCAGATGGATTATAGGCGCCAGCTCCTAAGCAGTGGCAACCCGCTTAATCTGGGGAAACATAATCAAATTAATTTTCCCTTTGCAATGCTTATGAGGAAAATGAAAAGAAGAACGCGGACCCTTAAAGGACAGCTTCCTAGTTTAGTTTGTCAAGATGTCATGGAAATGCGTTGATTATTATTATTTTTTTAGGAGTGCGATTAGTCCTGTTTAAGTTACATACTGTAATAAAACAAAACCGAAAAGCATGGATTAGCGATGCTGTAGCGCACACTCAGCCCCACGGTGACACATATTCCTTTAAACCATTTATTGACCTGTGCATATGTCCCATTAAGGCCGGGCTGCTTGTGGTAGGTATGGTGCACGCTTGCTTTTAGCCTGCAGGAGCCCCATTGCGTGTGGATCGGCCCCGGTTACTCCGGCCAGCAGGGCTCCCCGCACTTTAACCCGAGCCGAGCAGCGCAGAGATGAAAGTCTTCCTCGCTCCTCGGGGGCTGGCTGGTTGCCATGGAAACGCGGCCGAAGTTAATGCGGCAGGACCAGCCAATTACTGGCGGCCGGCGAGCTCACTTGTGCGATTAGATCCCGGGGGACTGTCTTACAGGTACGCATTGGGGCGGCCTCGCGTTATCATGTCTGATTGATCTGGATTACTGACCGCGGATGTTCTCCGAGATTGCCAACGCGGATCATTTTACCGGGGTGGAATGTTTGAAAATAGAGGTAAGGACGAAGAAGGTATTGCTTCCATTAAAGGATTTCCACATAAACAAGGTAGAATAATGTCAAACATGTTGAGCACACTGAGGATTCTTTGCAAGTCTATCAACAGTATCCATTATTCAATACTATTCAATAGTCACATGAAATATGGACCATTTTAGAGCATTTATCCATTTCATAATACACTATGGTCAAACTGTTTCAGGATTGGCTCTAAATCAGTGTTTTTCCCCAAATAGCATTTTAAATCATTCTTCTGATACATTTTGAGACTCACACCACAATTTATTGTGGTCTAGGCAGGGTTAGTTAGTTGGGTTACCAACTAATTCTTCTTTTCCTAGATAGTTCTAATGCTTTTGGGGAACCCGCAATAAAACAACTACTTGCATCGGTCTACATCTTACAATTAAACAAGTGCTTGGACTATATAGGAATGAATGGATAACAAAAAAGAATTGACCCTAAATGTACAGTTTGCGGTACAATAACTTTATGTTTTTGTATATTCCTGACAGAAGAAAGTGTAAAGAGTGCAATTCTTTTGTACAATGCTATACCTCACGTGTTAGACGCGGTTCTTGTGTTTTGCACGTGGCTCCGCCCCCTGCCTCTTGCCGCTTTCTCATTGGAAGAGTATCAGCGCTTGTACCCGAGTTGGTTCCTTGACATCTAGGCACTTACCATTCATTATCTGCCTCACTTGTTTGCCGCTTTGGACAAGCATCTGCTAAATAAATAAATACAAATGTTAAGAAGCAAGGCTGAGCCTTAATACCTTTGTACACAGAACTAGCTTCACGTGGCGATGTAAATATCATCAGTAAATGTAAAGGAAACCATATAAATAACACCTAATCCTTGCAAGTATTGCTAATTTAATTTTTTAATTTGTTTTATTTAAATTAACAAACAGGCATGAGTTCTACAGAGGAACAATTTCATTGCCCTATCTGACCTTATTTTTACACACAGTATGATTTTTAGTCTGAATGGGACAGTTTATGGATGGACTGCAGGACATAAAATGAATAAAACTGCACACATGAAGAGGGGGTCTGTCCTGACACTATCATGGAGTCTGACAGAGATTAATTTTATATAGGAGTCATTAGCATACGTTTTACACAATCCAGTTAGATTCTGACTTTGAATGTGAGCTAACAATCAATATAATTGCACTTGATTACAAAAGATCGACATTAAAATCTCATTAAAGATCTTTCTGCAGACACCAGACCCACTGTTGCTTAATATGCCTCAGCGTAAGAAGAAATTAGATGCTGATGGTGAATGTTAATTATTAATTAACCACGAATAGACCGAAAATAACACAGGACATTATCTATTATCTATTATCTAGTATTCTAGTTGTGGAGGTTAATATCCAACCTCAAACTGACATTTCTGAAAGCATTTGTAGTGCCACAGATCAATTTCGATAAATTTAAAAAGATGCATCTTTTGGACAATAGAATCATCGACACTAAAACCCTGATTTTTTTTTTTTAATAATACATACTTGTCTTGTACAAATTGTTTTTTTAATAATAAATACCTGTTCATTTTATGTCTAAATGATTTGTTTAGACATCACACTACAATAATTTGAAATAAAAAAATGTTTTTTTTATTAAGATGTTAAGTAATTTTTAAGAACTGACTCTGAATCTGACCAACACTAAAACATTTTACCATACTGGACTACAAGAATTAAATGAAAATCTTAAGTTACTACAGCGATTCTTACCGGGAATAAAGATTCAACAAGGCTCTGCTTCCTCTAAATGTTATACCTTTTCACAAAATCTTGCATCTATTATTAAATATGGTGTGGCAAACTCAAAAAGTCTCATATAAATCCCCTAATTTTAAATTCACCTTTGTGTTGATAACCAAATCGCTACTCATTCATAAAACATGACATATTGAGGGGGAAAAAAATCAAGAAAATTCTACCTGAGTACTTGTTGCTTTAATAAAAGGATATATTATCTTTTTGGTTTGAATGAAAAGGCTGTCAGCAGTTACTAATAATACACTTTAATGAAGATATCTTGAGAATGAGCTTAGTTCTCTTTGTAGCCCTCTACTGCCATCTTCTGGCAACGACGGAAAACAACGTATTACAGACATTCACGTGGTCCGTGAGATTCATACACAGTAGTCAGTCTGACACAAATTTTACTACAGGTTAATGAGCAAAAATCAGATGGGTACATGTGTGTGGAAAGCAACAGATTTCTGAGGAATATAATTTCCCGCAGCTAAGCTGGAAATGTATATTAATTCTACCTGAAATCCAGTTGACATGCGAGTGTTCGGAAAAGTAAGTAACCATTAACGTTCGTCGCAGCACGAGGCCTGAGCTGCAACACTACTGTGATATGACCAGTACAAGTGGGAAGGATCGGTGGACCAAAATCACGTTTTAGCCAAAGGGTTATGGGTTCGAACCCCACCATTTATTTTGACCAAAAGTTTGGAATTAAGTAATAAAAACGAAACCTTATCACTGGAACAAAGTTTTAGGAGTTTTCGGTCATCCACATTATAATCTTACAAACAGTACAAGATTATGTTAGGCTTCATTGAGCTGAGCGTTTTGGTTGTAGCTCACAAATACCAAATTCTGCATTACCAAAAATGAGCAGTAATCCAGGAAGTCACAAGTGCGGTGAGCGGCAGGTGGATGGACAGGGGTCATTTATTGTTGTCCAAACAATGTAAACATACAAGAAGGTGATCCGGAAACCATAATACCACCACTTTGTATTCACAAATAAAAAAATAAAACAAAACTATTCCTCCCCCTTCAGACAAAGTGTTCGAAAATACCGGAATGCTTGACGACACATACATTCATACATAAATATACACATACATACACGGGGCGTGCAGGTATGCATACAGAGATAGACTTTATATATTATATACTTAATACTGTATATATATATAAATTTATGTATATATTCATACATAATTTCCTGTGTTTATTAGAATTTTCCTTCATGTCGGAATCTTACCTGGCACACTGGTTTTGAAGTTAAACTTCAAGAACATAAAGAACACAATAATTAAGGAAAAAAAAAAAAACTTTGAAGGCAGTTTTTAAAAATTAACTGACAACAGCCACTTACTGCCGAAGACGACCCTTCCCCACAGGAGGGGGGGTGTAAGTCATTCCAGACAGCAACGCAGACAGACTCCCTGATTACGGTGTGGCTACGGAGGCAAAAGCACCTTCCCGTCCTTCTGGCCCGGAGCATCTCCTCGCAATGTCCCCCGCAATGTCCCAGCGGGGCCCGCTACAACGCATCCTTCTTGTTGAATTTCAAGGAATAGCCGACGGCGATTTCTAGACATTCCACTAAGGAGCCGGCCGACAGGAAGTCCAGCTCCACCTCGATGAATTTGATATAAATAGTGGAGCGGGGCGAGCCCCCCTCCTTGGACTGGACGTTGCAGTTCCCCAGCAGGAACTTGGTGACGGGTGAGGGCTCGCCTCGGCCATAATGCTTGCCTGAGCTCTGAAAGTGCTGGAACAGGCACTGCTGCAGCGTCCTCTCCTCGGCGATGCCCAGGTAGCAGTAAGTCACTTTGGCCGAAGAGCCCAGCCCTCGGTCCCGCTGCGGCGATCCGGACGGGCTCGGGCTCAGCTCCGGGTCGCCGGGCTCCGGCGAGGACGGCCGGTCCCCCGAGTCCGACGGGGCGGCGCCCTTCACCTCCTCATAGCCGATGGCGTAGAGGCCGTAGGTTTTGGGGATGCCGCCGGGCAGCAGGTACTGGGAGCCATTGCTGCAGCCAGCCACCCGCGACTGCGCCACGGGGATCCAATCCACGTCCATGTGCAGCTCCAGGCAGCGCGCCTCGCTGATGGTGATGTCCAGGAACTTGTAGTAGACGTTCTTCCAGTTCATCTTCTGCACCTTGGTCATGATGATGCGGCCCTCGGCCTTCTCGGGGTTGAAGTACTCGCGCAGCCGCTTGCCCAGTGGCACCTGCGAGCTGATCTCGGCGTAGTGGTAGCGGATCTCCTCCCGCCAGCGCGTGTTGTAGCCCACGCCGAAGATGGCCAGCTTGTTGGAGAGGTGCAACCGGGAGAAGTCCGTCCACGTCTGGAAATGTTCCCACTTGATCTGTACCGACTCCAGGATGCGCATCACGTTCTGCATCACTTCCTGTTTCCTGTGGATCAGGCCAAGAGAGGGAGCACGGCGTGAAGCTGGGACTCGGGCTCAAGGTGGTGAATTAGAGAATGATGTCAATAGCGGTTAGATTGTGTATAAAAAGAAACATCTCTCACCATATAACGTCCACAGATCCATAACTGCCAGGTTTTTCATAGAATGAGACACACACACACAACCAACTAACTGACAATTAAATCAAAACCAGTTCCCATTCCCATCATCCTGCTTCACATAATACAGTGCTTCTCAACCCAGTCCTCTGGGACTCCCAGACAGTCCACATTTGTGCTCCATCCCAGTTCCCAGCCAATCAACCATACAGGATACCTGGTACAGGTGTTTTGGGAGCTGGGAGGGAGCAAAAATGTGGATTGTCTGGAAGTCCCAGAGGACTGGGGTGCAGAACATTTATATAATATAAAAATGATCCACCTGCAATGAATAAATCCTATTTATATTAACATAAGCACAGATGTGTAGGAGAGAAATGCTCCAAGACAGCTGTATCCTGCATAGGAACTTACTGGGAGTCTTCCGACGATTCCTGCCGAAGCTGGAGGATTCTGTTCTTCGGATGCCGGATTTCCTCTGAAAAGCACAGGAGGTCTTTTCACGGAGTTGAAAAAAGAAAAAAAAAAAACAGACGAACAACAGAATCACACAAAGCCAGAAAGCAGGAGACACTAACAGTCACAAACTAACCCAAATGGACAGGCAGGCCTCTGCACGATGCCATTTTTATTTCTAAGTTATGTGACAGGTTTGTTATGTCGCACATAATAGAAGCCTGACCACGTTTGGTTTCTTCAGTACAGAATATGGATGGATAAGGTCACTCTGCACAGTGAGTGCAAGTGTGTAAACTAAATACATACAAATAAGGCAAACTTAGCAATGACAGAAATGGGTAATATCATAGCAAAGGTACTATAAACTAACAGGAATCCAGAGCAATTCCAATGCCTGGGGGAAAAAGAAACATTACATATGAAACTGCTGTTACAGTAAGTGTGATTATTGGAGTCCAACACTGGAATGCATACATTCAGGGACCTTCGGCTAACCAATCTGCCTTTATAAATGTCACTGGTCACAGTTTTCATCCACAATGAACTAACACATCCCCCCCCCCCCCATGATGTTATGTGACATGACAAAAATGGAATTATTTCAAATGTTTATTACAGACCATAAGGAGATAAGGAGATACCGGAATTGTATCCCTAATTATCTGTTCTTTGCTTTCAAACGGACAGACAGAAAACACCCCACCAGGTTAAACTCAACAATCAACACAACAAAATGATTTTATCAAGGATCATTATTAGTTTCCATCCGTTTGACTACAACTCAAGACCTCCTGATCATCAGCGTCACCTTAACCACAACGCCACCTAGTGGCTGACTTTCTTGTTAAAGGGAAGCTGCAGATCTACAGTAATACCCAGGATTGCCGCTACAGTACAGTAAATGGGAATCTTACACTAGATGTTATGGGCGTAACCAATAACCTCTGACATCTGGGTCACTAAAACATTACATCTTATCACACAGTTGATCCGGTGATGAGGTTTGTCACACCTCAGGCAATGGAGAGCCGGGAAATCCACTAGAACCTTCTCTCTACCAGGACCAACCATCTACTACATAAAGCTGAGGTGCCACTCTGCACGTTCTCTCTTCTAACCACCTTCTGGTTCCGACGGCGCCCACCCGTGATCTGAGGGACCCGTAGTCCACTGACTCCACTGACCTGCTTCTAGCTCGCCTTCCTGGAAGGCGGGCAGGTCCTGGCCACACCACTCCTCCTGAGGATAGTCCTCCATAGTGCTGCTGTCAGACTCCATCTCCTGGTAGAGGCCGCTGCTGTTGATCAGCACAGGCTGGCAGCCCTGCGAGTCCCAGCCCCCCTGGCCGAACACCTTCTCCAGCTGCTCGATGGAGTAGCTGCTCTTCCTCTTGCCGATGCCGTGCTCCTTAACCCGGCTGTAGCACCGTCGCAGCGTCTGTGAAACCCAGCGTCGGCGTCAGCGGGGCGAGAGCTTGCCACCACACGGGAGCCATGCCACAACAGGGCGACACGTCTGACACGCCTGACACGCCTCACTTCGAGGGGGAAAGTGACTGACACTCAGACATGCTTCCCCACTACACATGGAGGCACAGATCCCCAGTGCACCCTTCACAGGTTAAATAAGTTTTATTTCAGCAGACAGCAGTCCCACGAACCTACACCCCGAGATCTATAGATGGCTGGTTTAAGGCACCTTTTCATCAGTTTCCCAACCCGGTTCATGCCCTCATTATAACATGTGCATCACCATTAAGCAAATGTGTTACTCTCATTTAAAGAGCTGCGACTCTCCCGCCGGCTGACACGCCGGCCCCCGGCAGCACGAGTGGGGAAGGATGGAAGCGGTGCTTACTCTGTCCTATTTACCTTCATCCTCTCCCTGCACTGCGAGGGGGTCCTTTCGTAGCCCAGCTCGGCCAGCGCTCTGGACACCCGCTCGTACATGGCCGGCCCGGGCGCCTTGCCGGAGAACACGGTGCCCGCCACCTCCAGCTGCTGCATCCGGGCCTCCGTCAGCCGCTCGTTGCCCCACACGGCGATCAGCGCGTTCGTCTCGGAGGGCGTCCACGACATCCCCCGGCAGGCGGTGAAGCTGTTGGATGCGGAGGCCGCCCCGCTCCGGCCTGCGCCCCCGGAGACGCCGATGCCCACGTTCAGCGGCGAGAAGCGGTTCGGCGTGGACGGGTTCGAGTGATACTGGTTGCTGTCGCTCAGATCCTCCGACTCCGGAGAGGGGGCCTCGGTTTTCGGGATCTTTAGCGGCGCGGATATTTCAGCCAAAGGATCGGCGTTACTGGGCGCCGCCATCTTTGTTCTGTTGCTAAGGGGAGGGGAGGAGGGGGGCGGGGGTTGGGGCTGACGCGCGAGGACGGGACGGAGTCTGCTGGATCAAAGCCTTCGGGGCCGGTTCGGCTCTTTCCGGCTGCGCTCGGGTGACGGGGAGAGCCGAACGCGGGGGGTCGGCACCCGGGGCCAGGAGCCAGCCCCTGCTTACCGGGATTAATCGTGCCACGTAGATTTAATGTCCCCTATGCAAGGACGATACCCACTGTATACATCGCTTTATAATTTTCATTAATATAAATAAAATTAGGGGCGGCATGGTGATGCGGTGGTTAGCACTGTCGCCTCACACCTCTGGGATTGGGGTTCGGATCCTGCCGGTTCTATGTGTGCGGAGTTTGCATGTTCTCCACGTGCCGTTGTGGGGTTTCCTCTGGGTACTCCGGTTTCCCCCCACAGTCCAAAGACATGCTGAGGCTGATTGGCATTGCTAGATTGCCCATAGGTGTGAATGGTGTGTGAGTGTGCCCAGCGATGGGCTGGCCCCCCATCCTGGGTTGTTCCCGCCTCGTGCCCGGACCCCCCGCGACCCTGTTCGGATAAGCGGGTTGGAAAATGGATGGATGGATGGATGGATGGATAAATAAAATTATATGCCATGGAAAGTGGACGTAGTGGCATAAGTAAGCTCCGTACAATGTGACTGCGCGTGCCCTGCGATGCCGCGCGCAGGGAGCTCACCAGCCTTGTGCTCTGTGCTGCCTGGCATGGACTCCAGCAACAACCCTCTCCTATAACCAGGAGAAGGAGGATGGGATGTTTTATCAACCTCATCAGCTAGATGACTGAAGTTTTTGCAAAAATATTGGAGGTGATCTATTAAAAATGGCATAGCTTCCCTGGCACATGGCGATATATTAATGTATAGAACTGATAGGCAGTTATAAGTACACAAAATTTAGGCAGATACATCTGTCCAAATGATAATCGAAAACACGCTTAAGACCTTAATTCCACTTGACACCTACTTCCCTTTGAAAGCGGTATTTCTAAGAGTTGGCCACTAGGCGGCACTAACAGCAGTCACGCTGGTATTTCCCATAAGGGGATGATTATGCTAATTTGTACAGAATAATTTTACGTAGCTAAGCCCGAGATGCACAATCACTAGCTTTTTTCTTTAATCACTGGTTTGCTGTATCTTAAAGGTTAATCCAGTAGTTTATGTTGTGGTATTAATCATTAGTTATACATTTTTATTTCAAATTTTAACGCTTTCAACAATCACAGTAATTGATATATTCACAGTAATTTGTTTAATGCAAAATACGTTAACCCTTTAACGCAGAGAACAATTAGTCAGGGCTGAATTGTTTGTCACTTTTGTAGAACTTAATTTGTTATTTACTCTAAATATATCAATAGCTCACCGAAACTGCATATTTAAAAGGGTTTTTATCCTCTCTACCTGAATGATTATCTGGGCATTCGGGGGTGCAGCAGGGGCATGGATACCCTGGCTGATTCAGGGGGGACCAGCAGTTATATAAAGTTGTATAATATAGGGGGGGGGGGGCAAGGTGACATTTTGCCTGGGGGCCCAGAATATCTAAGAATATCTATAGCTACATCCCCATGGGCATTGATTTGTATTCAAACACTGAGAAATAATTTTAAGTCAAAATTATGTATGACATTACAATATTATGTATGACATGGCAATATTGCATATAACCATAAAAATATAATTTCTTAGTATATTGTCATATTAATCAGGATAAAGAAGACGGTTCCAAAAGAATTCCCAGAGGATGGAGGATGGGGGGAGTTCACAAAATGAACAAGATCTATTAGCAATAAAACACCCTTAGATATAAAGAAAATAGAATCACAAAATTATTCATAATTTCTCCTGGAATATGGAAAATGTAACATGATTAATTTAATTTTGTCAAGCGGTCGAAGCAACATCTAAAGCTGAAATTACCCCTTCATTCTATGTAAGGGCCAATTTCCTTATTTGGAATACATGTGGATGTGTTTTTTACACAAATAATGGATTTACATGCATTTTGTGGGCCACGACGGCATGCAGCCTCATTCTCAGTCGGCACCATTCGTTCCAGCACACGGGCAGTCACGCTTGGGACTTGCTCCACGGCTCATAGCACCTCAGTCTTGTAAGAGTAGAAGCAGCTGCCTAACCCCATGGCCCAGCACGCGTGCCTGGTATGGCAGTGTGCATTTCAGGAGAATCAATTTGCAATTCATGTGGCACAGGACGCATGAAAGTTTCCACTGGGAGGGCACAGTATGATACGGCCATGCCCTGCCTCCCTGCATGACATTACAGCGACGATACTACAGCTTACTGAGGTCATTTGTTAATAACAACTATTTCTTTGAATGAAATTATGCTTTATTTGCACTAGTAAAATAGCAGGATGCTCCAGTTTGCATTACTCACCTTGCGCTTCTTTGAGACACATAAGAAGTTGACAGTGTAGTTTGGGGTCCAAGCACATTCCATTTGTCTAACACCCCTGGAGCATTTCTGTGGCTTAAGAGTCCCGCTCAATGGTCCATCAGACATTTGACTGTTCTGCTGAGAGCAGGGCTGGAACTAGCAACCTTCTGATCATATGTGCAGAGTACTAACTCACTGAGCGTCACACACAGACACACACACACATAAATGTAACTGTATACAGCAATCTACTACTAATTTAATGAGAAGTGGAGAGTGGCTGAGTGATATTGAAACGATAAATACTAAATCATAACAACCTAATATGAAATATTAGCATATAAAGCATTACTAGGCATAATATGTATAAGCTAATCGGGCAGAATGCATCTTGATATGAGTAGTTTACGTCTCAAATAACTTATTTTTTAATATCTTACACTGATTCAGCAACGGTTCAATACAGATGACATTATTCATTCTTTTGCTGCCAACAGTCATTTAAATTTCGTTATAGTTCGGTCATAGTCAGTTCCTTTGTACCATGGAAGCCTTCATTGCTTCCTGACTGAAACATTCAGATTTGTGCTTCACAGTTTCCTCAAAGCTTTGGTAAGTTCCTTGAGTAAAGGAGGTTGTCTTGCATTTTCTCCTGTTT
This sequence comes from Petrocephalus sullivani, assembly GCA_026780845.1. NCBI lineage: Eukaryota > Metazoa > Chordata > Actinopteri > Osteoglossiformes > Mormyridae > Petrocephalus > Petrocephalus sullivani. The sequence continues at coordinate 18,908,055 of JAODKM010000099.1, read as the reverse complement.
CCACCATTCCACTTTGTTCCTGAGACGTCCCGTGGAGATGAGGTCTGGGCTCTCTGCTGGCCATGGAAACATTCCCATATTAACCACCGCAAACCCAAATATTAGCATACGTCACTGTCACACCTATTGTCCAGCACTGAACAAAGTGACCCGAGTCATTGATTGGTTAGTGTATGTAATATATCATTGCTTTAGTATAATGACTGCTATGTGTACAATGTATTTTTATGACATAGGTGTAAAGATTTTACATTGGTGTAGTGAAAGTTTCTCATCTGAACGGAATGGACTACAATAGGTTGTGATTAAGGTCTTCAACATCTTTAAAATGGCACTAAATCACTGGTGTCAGCGTTTATCTTTGAGCAGTCAGTGTTTAAATTGGCTTCCTTCAGGGAGAGCATTTCGATGTCCATCTGGGTAGCCTCTCCAGCTGTCCGGCCAGCTACTGGTCAGTTGTCCTTCTCTGGGGCCAGGGGTCATGACCTGGGTGAGGGAATGAGATGTCCTGGCTGTCCTTTCCCCTCGGCCCGCTGTGTTTTTGACAAGTACGTACGTTAGATGCCTGTTAAAGGTCAAAGAGAGACATTACTGGGTTTTTTTCTCTTTCTTTAGAGGAGCTAGTAAGGAAATGAGATGGCTTTATAATTAAGAAAAATACAATTATTCAGAATCACATTTTGAGTTAAATTAAAGAATTAGCCATAGCAAAGCATAAAGAGAATGTGATTGACAGTTCTTTAAATTGTGTTGTAACCCTGGAGATTGGTATGGACCAAGCGATATGGACAAATACAAAATAGCGTTAAGTTAAATACTAAGTATAGCTGCTGTTTGCTGTCATTAAATACCTTCGAAACGGCGGGGAGGGGCGGGGGGGGCTTGGCTGGCGTGTACCCCGCAATATTTAATTCGGATTCATTCATACCCCCCCCCCCCCCTCCCCACCCCACACCCCCCAACCACACCCCCCCCCCCCCCCACCCCCCCCCCCCCCCCCCCCTCCCCCTCCCCCCACCCCCCCCCCCCCCCCCCCCCCCCACCCCCCCCCCCACCCCCCCCCCCCCCCCCCCCCCCACGGCTGACGTCTCCATGTGTTCAGGTTACCTCGTCTCAGTGGTCAGTCTGCTTTGATGGCTTAATGGCGGTCCTCATCCGGTATTCACTACGTGTATAAAAAACTGTAATTGAGCACAACTGTACATTGGAATCTGAACTGTACTATACATTAATCCAAAGATAAGAATGGAAATATATTAATTGAATCCAACATTTTTTATTCTAACAAAATTATATATAACATACACCTAATAAACCATAGAACAGTTCTCTAGCAACCCCAACATGGTAAAGTGATTGTATTTTTACATTTTAATGCCGCGTTTGCAAACTGCGCTTGACCGCTTTTTTACCCTTAGTAACGTGTTTCCGGAAAGTCCCGTGTACACAAGGGTCAAATTAGCAGAGAACAGTGACGCATAGTACTAAAAGTACTAAACTACTAAAAAACAGCAGAGGTAAACTTTTAAAGTGATTTTAAAAAACATATTGGATGATCTATACAAGGAATAATCATTAAAATTGCAAAGTTAGCCAAGCTTTTTCTTTGTGCCAAAGTAAAAATGTTTTAGCAAAACATTAGCCCCCTGCGCTGTCCGTATGATGTCCGCACAGAACTGAAAGTAAGAAAAAGTCTGATCTTAATGTAGCTGCCTAGCGATGTAAGAACAGCATGTGCATAACATGCAATGTGTAGATTTATTATCCAGCATCGTCCAGCTGCACTAGTTTACTGAGGTACCAAAAGTACAGTCCTTGCTGCGGTGGAAAAGTGCCCTTTGTGGAAGTCGTGATAATTGTACAGATTCATTCGGGGTAGATTTGGGCACGCACCAGGCTCCTGCTAAGAGCGGTATCGCAGGGAAATTAGAGCGAGACAGAGCAACCGCTCCAGCCTTAATATAAACCGATCCGCGCTCTAACCAAATTCCGCCCGCTCCGCTCGCATGCTCTGCAGTGTACCGCTCAGAGATGCGGGTTCTTAGCAGATTCTGTGTTCCGCCTTGCCTGGGAGCCCATTAGCTGTTGGGTAGTAGCTCACCCGTGTGATGGGTGCCTCTTCAGATGTACAGGGTGCACTGTTGCCAGCTTTGAGCTGGAAACGTCATCGCAGACTAACAGAGGCACCTCAGGTGTGAAGGATTCAGCCTGGCATGTGAGCCTTGTGCTGCCGTCCGCGATGCCACTCCACCCATGGCCACCCTCGCATGCCTTTTCATCATAAGTCATTGATATTTTTAGTTACTCTTCTCTGAATAAATATTAATGGGTGCAAATGACATGCGCTTGGCCAAAGGGCCTGGATCTAACACTGTGCTCCCAGGCAGTGGCGCCAGGCTTCCTTTGCTCCCTGTAGTGCCTCACATGTTACTTAGATGTTAAACAAGAAATCCTGTTCAGTTTGGCAATGTTCACCCGCAGCTTTCTTTGTTCAGCTGATACTTCTCAACTAATTCTAATTGCTGTAAGTTTGCAACACTCAACGGTACTCGCAGATTGCCTCACAATATGATGAATGCAGATCTCTGGAGTGCTGGAACCGTTCTAATGTGGAGGAAAAATGTTCTCACTAAAATGTCCTTACTAATCTGCTTTGTGGAACAGAAATTTTGCAGGGTATGCTAATGTATGCTGCTTATTTTAAATTCCGGAATTAAAGTGACCTGTTCATCAAAGGGCATTAATGAAGTATTTTCAGTTTCAGGGTTGTCACACTGATGACTCAGACTTAATAATGGAGAAAAGATGGAGGAGAACTTCCTATGCTATAGGAATTAGGTTTCGCTTTGAATGCACAGTCCGGGTGTAGGACAGCGGCTGAAGCCCTCTTGGTTCTGTTCCGGTTCTGTCTCGTCTTAGCCGAAGCCGACCAAAGGGCGCATGCGGATCCACTGCCTGGAGAACGTGGATAAGGCGCTGCAGTTCCTCAAGGAGCAGAGGGTCCATCTGGAGAACATGGGCTCCCACGACATCGTTGACGGCAACCACCGCCTCACGCTGGGCCTCATCTGGACCATCATCCTCAGGTTCCAGGTATGTTCTCCCAGAACCAAGAAGCCACTGTTATTTTTCTGGATGAGGTAAAGGCCGGTCTAGGACATGTCATCACTGAAGGCGTTTCTTAATAGCCATGATGGTCAGGGTCTGGGGTGTGTGCATGTGTGTGTGGGTTACGTATATATTATATTGTGGGGACCCGATGTCCCCAAAATGTGATAACAACTTGTTTTTGGTCCCCACATGGGGAAACTTTATAAAAATCTGTGACTGCAATCTAAAAACTAGAAATGCCCAAATTTTGTTTGCTTACTTACAGTTAAGGTTAGGGCTGCGTAGGGGTTAAGGGTGTCATTGTTGAGATTGGGGTTATGCCCATAGGAATGAATGGACAGTCCCCACAAAGATATTAATTCAAACCTATGTGTGTGTAATAACTGACAGGCAAGAGGAATCCTGTCTTCAAAAAAGCAAAAGCAATTCCTTCATTTGACATCCTGTGTGGATTAAAATACATTTCAGCTGCATAAATCCATAGACACGTAAATCTTCATAGCAGGACTCGATTGGGCTCTGATGGGGGTCTGAAGCAGATTAACATGCTAATGTAAACACTGGAGTCCTGGAGCAGGGCTGTCGAGTCACGCAGCTGGCAGTTTGTCAGAGCTGGGCGTCTGCTCTCTGGCGTGACAGATCCAGGACATTAGTGTGGAGACTGAGGACAACAAGGAGAAGAAGTCTGCCAAGGATGCCCTGCTGCTGTGGTGCCAGATGAAGACTGCAGGGTGAGCGAGCTGCCGCTGCAGTGTGGCTCCTTCACAGTCCCAGTGCATCCACTCCCAGTCCAGTGAATCATAGCACAGTACAGTGCTCTGTGCTCATTTATTATTTTTATTATATTTGTTAAATTCCATTTTGGCAATAATTATAATACTACAGCGATGCATAGTTTTATAATGCTACAGAGCAGTCATTATGGAGGGCCAGGCTCAGAGAGAGCCTGCCCGCTGCTCACCTTTGCTCATTGACTTCACTGCAGTCATATACAGACATCTTGCAATGTACGAGAAGCACATTACTCCTTGTGTTTAGTTCTGACTATAAACTGTCACTTTTTCTTCTCCGTTACTCCTTCAGGTATCCCAACGTTAACATCCACAACTTCACGACGAGCTGGAGGGACGGCATGGCCTTCAACGCTCTCATCCACAAGCACCGGTATGTCGTGGTCCGCAGGCGGGCGCGTGTGTCCCCGCAGGCAGGCGTGTGTCCCCGCAGGCAGGCGTGTGTCCCCGCAGGCGGGCGCGTGTGTCCCCGCAGGCGGGCGCGTGTGTCCCCGCAGGCAGCGCAGCCCCTGTCTCTGTGCCGGACTGACCCGTGCTGTTTATGTGTGCTTTGCGTCTGCGCAGACCGGACCTGATCGACTTTGACAAACTGAAAAAGTCCAACGCCCACTACAACCTCCAGAATGCCTTCAACTTGGCTGAGCAGCACCTGGGCCTCACCAAACTGCTGGACCCTGAGGGTGAGTCCGCGTTCCCTCTGGCGCTCGTCCCCCTCTGGAGCTCGTCCCGACTGCATTTCGACTAACACTGGTGTGTGTCGTGACAGATATCAGCGTGGACCACCCCGACGAGAAGTCCATCATCACCTACGTGGTGACATACTACCACTACTTCTCCAAGATGAAGGCCCTGAAAGTGGAGGGCAAGCGGATTGGGAAGGTGAGGAACCCCAGCCAGGGCCTGCAGATGAACCTACACCCCCGAGCTGGCCTGCACGACAGAGCTGTGTTTCAGGCTCTTTTGAAAGCAGCATACTTATCAATCCCAAATCCTCACAGTAAAGGAAAAGTACCTTTTCTTCCAAGAAGGAAGGCGCAGTTGCAATTTGTTGGCTGTTGGGTTTATTTCGGTTCCTATGAGTCTTTTAAGGCTCTGGCCTTAAAATGCTGTCCGGCAGCTGTGCAGGATTATTTTTCCCTCCATTGTGTCATGAACCATTATTTTTGTGCGTAGTGTCATAGGCCCCATGGTGTTCCCATGGAATATCCTGAACGAGATGTGGACTGTCCTGATGGTCCTGAGTATGTCCATTGTGCCGGGCAGGTGCTGGACAACGCCATCGAGACCGAGAAGATGATTGAGAAATACGAGTCGCTGGCATCAGACCTGCTGGAGTGGATCGAGCAGACCATCATCATCCTCAACAACCGCAAGTTCGCCAACTCCCTGGTGGGGGTACAGCAACAGCTGCAGGCCTTCAACACGTACCGCACCGTGGAAAAGCCCCCCAAGTGAGACACCCCCCAATCCACAGCCAAAGGGCTCGGGGTTGATTTTCGCAGTTAGCTATATAACGTTATTACGTTACATCATTCATCCGCCTAGCGGAGGTCGTAATCCACAGTAATGTCTGCTCTATATATTCGTAATATTTATATCCGTTGTTTGACTTAAGTGGTACCAAGGGGACCCAAACGGTATGACGGCCAGGATTGCAACAGCCGGTATGCAGGCCTTCACCTCAGTCCCACTGCCCCAGTTCCCCGTAAACCCTGGGTGCATGTCGGTGACTCGTTTATCCAGCCCTGAGTGAATATATATCCATCTGTACGCAGGTCTCTGCTGAAAACTCACGTTAATCTTGCCGAATACTAATTTCCCATTCAGTTTTCATCTGTGAAGAATGCCTGTTACGTTAACAAGACCACTGTGTTCCACAACAATAGTGGACTGTGAATTCTCTTGAGAAAGCCCCACGAAGTACCTCAGGCCGGGTTTTGTGGATGTCCTCCTCATCACTTAGCATCTCCAATCTCCTTCCTCAGGTTCACGGAGAAGGGGAACCTCGAGGTGCTGCTCTTTACTATCCAAAGCAAGATGAGGGCCAACAACCAGAAGGTCTACATGCCACGAGAGGGCAAGCTCATCTCGGACATCAACAAGGTCAGATGTCAGGTTCAACTGCCTTGGTTTAGGATAGGGGTTCCCAGCCTACTTACCATGTGCATGGAATCCTCTGATCTAGACGACGTGGAATGTATATGGGGGACTGAAGGTGGGCCCATGCAAATATTAAGGTTAGTTGAACATCAGAGCAGGTACTTGGCTCTTGACGTGCTGTAGACTGACTAACGTGTCCTGCAAAGCATCCAAAGATGCTACGCATCCAAAGAGTGTCTTGCACTGAAGCAAGGATTCAAGAAAGGTGTTGGAGGACCTTTTTTGGAGTTATATTCTCAAGGCTGTGCAGCTGGACATGCTGTGGGTGTTGGAATGAATATACTATGGAGGCCTCTCCCTTGGCCTGCATCTCTCTTGCTTCCTGAACCCATCTTGGGCTTACTGGACCTGAGCTTGAGCGCGTGTGTTCCGCCCACCAGGCATGGGAGCGGCTGGAGAAGGCGGAGCATGAGAGGGAGCTGGCCTTGCGCACTGAGTTGATCCGGCAAGAGAAGTTGGAGCAGCTGGCTCGGCGCTTCGACCGCAAGGCGGCCATGAGGGAGACCTGGCTCAGCGAGAACCAGAGGCTCGTCTCGCAGGTGCGTGTGCTGGGGGCGCGTGGGGCATCGCTCGTCCTCCATCCCTGGCTTTGGTGGGGTTTGTGGGGTTTGGTGGGCCCATCATCCTGCATGTTGCTGCTCAGCCCCACAAACAGTCATACCCTGATAGGTGATAAACGTAGCACCCGTAAAGAAATAGACGTCGTTCTCTCTGACACGCCATAAAACCCCCTCGATCATCAGACACGGTGACCTGCTTTCAAATCCTGTACAGTATTTTTAAGAGCGCATGCAGTACAGACCTCTCTGATGTACGATTAAACAAAAATACGCAGCAGTAAACACTGCATGCCATTCTGAAGATTGATGTGGACCCCATCTTCGGCCTAGAGTGAGAGGCATAATTTTAAGGTAAAATATGTGAACGGCACACAGTGGAATAACATAGCTGAGTAAAGTCGTACGTTTGACCGCTCAGATTTTTATTGTGATTTCCTGAGACTCTCCAGAGATCTGTCATAACGCAATCTGGCCTGCTCTTATTTATCTGGCGACGTTTCCCTCCCACGCATTTCCTATCGGAAATCATGACTGGTTTTTAGCGCCCCCTAGTGTCATTGTTCTGTAAAGACCAGCTGTGTAACATTTGAACTGAGTTGCGGCCAGTCGTTCAATTCAAGATCTTGTCCGTTTTTGTCCAGTTGTGGTTCCTTTTGTTCTTGATTATTTGTAAAATACACAGATGTAGATTGACCCTTTGTTTCATCGCCTGCTCTCCCCCCAGGACAACTTTGGCTTCGACCTGCAGGCGGTGGAAGCAGCCACCAAGAAACACGAGGCCATCGAAACGGACATTGCAGCGTACGAGGAGCGCGTGCAGGCGGTTGTGGCTGTAGCCCGCGAGCTGGAGGCGGAGAACTACCACGACCTGAAGCGTATCGCGGCGCGCAAGGACAACGTGATCAGGCTATGGGAGTACCTGCTGGAGCTGCTGCGGGCTCGCCGTGGCCGGCTGGAGATGAACCTGGGCCTGCAGAAGGTCTTCCAGGAGATGCTCTACATCATGGACTGGATGGACGAGATGAAGGTGCGGGCAGGTTTGGCTTTGGGTCCCAGTCTCTCGTTAAGACTTTGCGCTGCACCTGTGAAATGCTGGTGCTCTTGGTCAATATTTGTATAATAATGTTGATCCCCTTTGATTGTTCCCCCCCACAGATGCTCCTGCTGTCGCAGGACTATGGGAAGCACCTGCTGGGTGTGGAGGACCTGCTGCAGAAGCACGCCCTGGTGGAGGCTGACATCGGCATCCAGGCCGACCGCGTCAAGAACGTCAATGCCAACGCACAGAAGTTCGCTGTGGACACGGAGGGTGAGGCTCAGAAGCGCCGTGACTGCAGAGGAAAGCCGGAATTCAGTGTTACAGAATTCATTTAGCAGTCACTCGTGTCCAAAGGGATTCAGCCAGTCCCTGCAGCCATTGGGGTGAAGTTGGGGTCTTGCTCAGGGCCCCAACGGTGACATCACTCTGTCGACTTCTGGGATATGAACCGGCAGCCTCATGATGCCAGGCACCAGATCAACTGCCCCTCTCCCGGAAGATTCCGGGGGGGCGGCACATTATTGGGGCCCCTGAATACGGGAAATGTACAATGGATACAGTCAGGGAATATTTGACCTCGTCTATCTGGTTGGTAAATTATGGGGACATTTTGTCAGGTTGAAGGTTAGAATTTGCCGGCTATGTCCCTGTCCCCTCATAAATAAACTGACATTGGGTGTGTTTTTGTGCGCCCCCCCCCCCCAGGCTACAAGCCGTGCGACCCGCAGGTGATCCGGGACCGCGTGGCCCACATGGAGTTCTGCTACCAGGAGCTGACCCAGTTGGCAGCCGAGCGCCGGGCCCGACTGGAGGAGTCCCGGCGCCTCTGGAAATTCTTCTGGGAGATGGCGGAGGAGGAAGGCTGGATGCGGGAGAAGGAGCAGATCCTGTCCTCGGAGGACTGCGGCAAAGACCTGACGGCGGCCATCCGGCTGCTGAGCAAACACCGCGCCTTCGAGGACGAGATGAGCGGCCGCAGTGGCCGGCTGCACCAGACGGTGCGTGAGGGCGAGGCCATGGTGGAGGCGCAGCACTTCGGCAGCGACAAGATCCGCGAGCGCACCGCCGACATCCGCGAGCAGTGGGCCGCGCTGGGCCGCCTGGCCGCTGTTCGCCGCGTACGCCTGGAGGAGGCGCTCAGCCTGCACCAGTTCCAGGCCGACGCCGACGACATCGACGCTTGGATGCTGGACGTGTTGCGCATCGTCTCCAGTGCCGACGTGGGCCATGACGAGTTCTCCACACAGGCGCTCGTCAAGAAGCACAAGGACGTGGCGGAGGAGACGGCCAGCTACCGGCCCGTCATCGACGCCCTGCGGGAGCAGTCGCGCACGCTGCCCGGGGACCACGGCCAGTCCGAGGAGGTGCAGGGCCGCCTGGCCGGCATCGAGGAGCGTTACCGGGAGGTGGCCGAGCTCACACGCCTCCGCAAGCAGGCCCTGCAGGATGCCCTCGCCCTCTACAAGATGTCCAGCGAGGCGGACGCGTGCGAGCTGTGGATCGATGAGAAGGAACAGTGGCTGAACAGCATGCAGATTCCCGAGAAGCTGGAGGACCTGGAGGTCATCCAGCACAGGTGAGGCGCACTACCAGGCCCTGTTTAGGGACCTGCCCCGTGCCAGGCCTCAAAGCTGGCCACCTGCCTGTGCTCTGAGCTATTCTGTTTGGTCGGTTTGTCACTTGGGTGAATCACTATAAATGTTCCTTTTAGGATTAGGATCCTTTTAAAAAACAATACATTCTGTACAGAATTGCAGATTAATACTTTTTAGACAGGGATGCATCCATAAAAACCTCCAAGCAGCTTGCAGATCTGAAATCACATTGACCTGTATCCTGATGGCATATGAAGTGCACCGTTTCTCACTACAGAGCGTGCGTGTAGCCGGATGCTAGCTACTTCCTCATGGTCGGCCTGTCTGTCACCTTAACTGGTCCTGGATGCAGTTCAAGGCTAGCTGGAGCTGTCAGACGTGGGCCGTCATCACCCCACGCCGACCCCCTCCCTCCAAACGACAGCGCGGGGCTCCTAGGCGAGGGTCTCACACTAATGTGCCTTTCCGGGCCACGCCATCATGGGCTGAAAGAGACACCCACAAACTAGACGGTGTCCTCTGAAGTCACGATATCCTCCGGTTGTGACAAATAGATAATGAGTCTCTGCTCATCCCGGTTTGTCAGCTTCATGAATGACATGGACACAGAGGAGTCCCAGAACTCCCTTCCTAACAGCGGTGGCTCGATTTCCCATTTACAACAGACGGTGGATTCTTGCAGAAAAAATCCATGATGCCATGCATAAAAAAAATGTGGCTTGTTGCAGGCTCTGTTTACCATTATAGGTCCAGCCAGAAGTGGAAATTAAAATAATGCATTTAATTAGTGCTACATTTTATTAGTCAAGGTTATTGTGTTTTTTGCTAATGGAGAACTAATATCATACCTGCTCCAGCTCCATTTTAGCACAGGGTGTCCATTCCACTGTCTTCCCACTCAGATGTTGGCTTCTTGACCATTTGAGAGTGCGGCTGGGATGGGTTGTTAATTTGTGCACCCACATCCCATGGAAATGATGTCCCTCCCCATGCGATTTGGTTGATCGGGACTTTGTTCAGATGTTGGCTTTCCCCTGCAGGTTCGAGAGCCTGGAGCCGGAGATGAACAGCCAGGCTTCACGAGTCGCCGTCGTCAACCAGATCGCCAGGCAGCTCATGCACAGCGGCCATCCCGGGGAGAAGGAGATCAAAGCCCAGCAAGATAAGCTGAACACCAGGTCAGTCGCCTCGCACCTCCGTCTGTGCAGGTGGTGGCATAATGCTTAAGGGCTCAAAGGCTGTAGGTCCAAGATCCTTCTAAGCCTTCGCTGTAGCACCCTTGAGATGATACCTCTTGAGATGGTATCCTGCTCCGGGCAGTGGGGCAGGCAGCAGTATTTGAGGGTACACTTTGGAACGCTATTAAGCTGAAGATGACAAGGTTTTTTGGATGAAAGCAGCAATTTAGAAATGGCTGAATATGGCTGAGTACACACAGTATAAGTAGTGTAGGTAATTATAGCTTTTTGAGAGTCAGTCTGTTTCCGCTGCTGTGGTCACCAGGTGTCACATGGTGACAGGGCTGTCTGGATGAGCTGTTACAAATGTCAACAGGTCCAGGCACCTAGCTGGGTGGCAGGGATGCTTAGTGACCTCATGAGGAAGCAGAGTCACCTTGGGGGCTATTCAGTGACTTCTGAAACCCACCCATTCTCTACAGCCTCCTCTATCCACTTTCACTCTGTTAAATATTTACTGACCGGGTTGGAATTCGTTGAAGATCCATCATTCTTCTCAGTCGTACTTAATGAGCTCCTGTTAGCCTTGGATTATCTCTTATATAAATATTTATGCTCCACAGTAGTCCTGCGTGCTACTGATGAACCTGTCAGTTTTTGGTTGATTGGTTGAGATGTACACTCTTAACTGTGCGGCAATCTTTTTTAGATGTGGCCATGTTCTCGGGTGTGTGACCGTGGCTGTGTTGGTCGTGTAGGTGGAGTCAGTTCCGGGATCTGGTGGACCTGAAGAAGGACGCTCTCAACTCTGCTTTGGGGGTGCAGAACTACCACCTGGAATGCAACGAAACCAAGTCATGGATCCGCGAGAAGACCAAGGTGATCGAGTCCACCCAGGAGCTGGGCAACGACCTGGCCGGGGTCATGGCCCTGCAGCGCAAGCTGACAGGCATGGAGCGCGACCTGGTTGCCATCGAGGACAAGCTGGGTGACCTGCAGAAGGAGGCGGAGCGGCTGGCGGCTGAGCACCCAGAGCAGGCCCAGGCCATCATGGGCCGACTGGCCGAGATCACCAGCGTGTGGGAGGAGATGAAGAGCACGCTGAGGAACCGGGAGGAGTCGCTCGGGGAGGCCAGCAAGCTGCAGCAGTTCCTGCGTGACCTGGACGACTTCCAGTCCTGGCTGTCCCGCACGCAGACCGCCAT